>JAWQEG010003089.1:0-58964 GCA_033782935.1 Petrolisthes cinctipes | reverse complement strand
ACTTTTACAATCCACCTGTGGGATGAATATACACGAGTTGCTACGAAAATAACCTTTGTGCCCACTTGCCAAACGGGTGATAATTTGATTTTTTTTCCTCTCTCTCTCTATCTTCTCTCTCTGGCCGTCCAATAAGCTTGCTAGTTTCTGAATCGTGGCAATTCATCTTCTTCACTGGGATTAATTATATGTCAGAGAACCTTGCAAAATCGGTGAAAATTCCAACATGCAACTAGCCAAGGAAGCGATGCATTGACTACTTTAAGGGGAAGTCGTAATTTACAGTAAGCGATGTTTCTTGGTAAATGTGGAAAATGACTACCACCTTGCTGCCAGAAAGGTAAAGAAGAAATGGAAGGGAGTGTTACAAGAGCATCACTGTTAATACTCCCAAACTCGTCCTCTTTGCACATGCATCCTTTATTAATCTCATTTCCTCCTTCAAACTATGTTTTAGAGAATTTTTTTTTTTTTTTTTTTTTTTAAGCGATTCTGTCAGTCTGCCTTCATGATGGACGGGAAAAATTAATCTATGATGTATTGTGTAACGGCAACACCAACAAAGTTCACACGATATTAGTATGAAAGCGTGAAAGGAGGCACTGAAGTTGAGGTGTTGTATAGACGAGAAGAAACATTTGTATTCAGTTGGTAGAAGGTATTTGCTGTATATATAACATGTCGAACCTTTGTTTTGCTCGGTAATCTGGCAAACGTTTAATAATATTATAGCTGGATTTTGTTCAGTACCTTGTCTTCTAATTTTCGACACTGCATGCTCAGTATCTTTAGTAATCTTCCCTCGATAATCTGGCAAACGTTGGATATCATTATAGCTGGATTTTGTTCAGTACCTTGTCTTCTAATTTTCGACACTGCAAGCTCAGTATCTTGTCGAGCCTTTTAGTAATCTTCCCTCATCGATCGTCTTCACCTCCGTTTCTTTTTATCAGTTTTCCTTCCCTCCTCACACACAACACCATCACCTCGTCTCTCGTCTCGGCCACCAGTCACTACCCTGTCTGATCTCGTTGCCTCTCTCAGGTTTCTCTCTCGTACAATTGTCCTCACTCTCTTTCTCTCTCTCACACACGCCCTTATAGTTCCTTAATCCGATTCCTTCCTTTATTCCCATTTCCCGATTCCCTTTTCCATTACTTTCTCCTAACTGGTTGCAGTTATTTCTGTTCCTCTAGGTTTCTCTCTATCTCTATCTATCTTTCTCTTTCTATCAATCTATCAATTCATCTATCTTTATTTACTTATCAATCTTTCTCGGTCAATGTATCTATCATTATCCATCTCTCTCCTCTCTCTCTCTCTCTCTCTCTCTCTCTCTCTCTCTCTCTCTCTCTCCTCTCTCTCTCTCTCTCTCTCTCTCTCTCTCTCTCTCTCTCTCTCTCTTCTCTCTCTCTCTCTCTCTCTCTCTCCTCTCTCTCTTTCTCTCTCTCTCTCTCTCTCTCTCTCTCTCTCTTCTCTCTCTCTCTCTCTCTCTCTAGTCTCTCTCACTCTCTCTCTCTCTCTCTCTCTCTCTCTCTCTCTCTCTCTCTTCTCTCTCTCTCTCTCTCCCTCTCTGTATATATACATATATATATATATATACAGTATATAATATTACACACACACACACACACACACACACACACACACACACACACACACACACACAGACTGTCTATACATCTGCCTGTCTGTACCTCACACCCATCCATCCATTCATTCTTTCCCTCTTTCAGCCTCCATTTTCTTTGGCGTTCTCCTTTCTTCTTTTTGGATGGGTGAGGATTCTGTTACCTCCCCGTGCCACCTGACCTCCTTCACCCTCCTAATGGTCAGCCGTCCAAACATTACACTCTTCTTTCTCTCTCCTCCTTCCCTTCCTCTTCCCCTGTCTCATCCCTCCCTCCCTCCCTCCCTCGTGCAGTAAAGACATCATTATGAGATCCCCATGTGGCTTCCTTCTCCTCCCTGTCCCCTCCCCTCCCCTCCTTCCCATCCCCCTCCACCTCCCCCCGCCTTGTATCCTCCTCCTCCTCCTTACCTCTTCCTCTTCTCTGTGCTTCCTTTCTCTCTTTGTTCTTTCTGTATTGTAATGTGATGGAAAGTCCTTGTTTTAAGCAGTCATGTATTGGTTGGAGTAATGATGGTCGTGATTTCATACTCCTCTCGCCCACTTCTTACATCTGTGTTATATTTTCGTTGGCATACTTTCCTATCTTACTGGGGTCTTGATAATCTTTGTTATATATATATATAGAGTGTATATATATATTTTATTATATGTTTTAGTTTTGCTGGTCATGGCCAGATATTCCTTTCTCCTTTTTTTCCTTTCTCTTTTTTTTTTTCCAACATCTCGTTTTTCTCCAGGCCAAACCTCCCTCCTGTGCGACGACGATAGAGACATTAGTCAGATCAGTTCCCTCAAAGACCGCCTTGACCAGAGTCGTGAGTGCTCGGCGTGAACAGCTTTTATTTCCTCTTATCATGGCAAGGCACCTGCATATTTGCTCACCCACACAAGACTTGGAGCATTCACAGTACATTAAAACGTTTCTCTTTCCTCTCCGTGTACTCACACACTGCAGGAGGCGCAACACATTCCTTGCACAATAGAACGTTGTTTTGACCTTTGGAACTCATTCCCTACAGGACGTTATCTTAACTTTGGTTGCCCTCTTATTTAAGTTACACCGCATCTTAGCATCTTAAAATGTATTTTAAGCTTCCATTGGTCCGTCAATTATCCCTACGAGATGGAAAACAGAACTTCACCCAGCACATTTAAAAGCCATGTATCTTGTCACTCAATGCTTCCTTATGTAACAGGATGCACCCAACGTTCCCAGTACATAAGTAGGTTTCCTTATCCTGATTGTCACTCTCACATATCAGAGATGTTACCTCTCCTTAGATCTTTTAACACGGAAATTTTATATGATATTTGCAATTGCCTGTCCAACAACACTTTACCCTCATGACAAGTCGAGAGTGGCGTGCCCCTATAAGTAGGTTAGTAGGTAGGTAGAGAGACAGATAGACAAGCATTAACTGAATAAGAGACAAGATTGTGAAATATAGAAACTTGAGTGTGAGGGACATTTAGACAAAAGGTAGCTAGATAAATTGATAGAAAGAGAGAGAAAGAATGTAAAAAGAGTGTGAGGGCCTTACCTCTCCTTCGCTCACTCCCAGCCAGCCTCTTCACTCCAAAAGGCCATTACGAGGATCATAAAAATACTCCTCTCCTCCCAGTTGTATCCTTCCTTCTCTCGTCACACATGCCTCTTGGACGATGGTGTTGATGATGATGATGATGATGGGGAAGAGGAGGAATATACGACGATAGTAAAGAGGGAAAGGAAGAAGTAGGAGGAAAAGAGGAAAGAGGGATGGAAGTCAATGAGGAGAAGACTTAGAAATCGTGGAGGAGGAGGAGGAGGAAAAGTGAAAGACACGAGAAGGAGGAGGAAGAAGGGGCATAGGAATATAAATGTATAAAAGAAACACGTATTGGTTTTTGTGAGGAGACTTTAGGAAAAGGAGGAGGAAAGAAGGAGTGAGACAGAATGAAAGAGGAGGATTAAGGAAGGGAAAAAGGAGGAAGAGGAGGAGGAAATGTTGTGTATAGGATAGGGATTACGTCCCTCCTCATCCCGCTCTTCACCATCTCGTAACATGGGCCCGTTTACCTAGTCCTTTGGGGATTCTTTTATTACCTTCCAAATACGAACACGGGATGAAGTAATTGGGACTGTATTTGTCGTATTCTTATGTAAATTTGTATGGCTCACTCCCTGGTTCATTTGGCATAAGTGTGGCCTATTCATGAGGTTGAACTATATGTTCTGTGTTACATGTCTGTCGGGTTTGGGTGGAAATAAAGCCTTACTATATATTGGTTGGACAGATCTGGATGTAAATGTGTTCTTGTGCAATAGATTTACGACAAACTGAGATAATTATGTAGAATAGAATGAGTGAGGCCTTGATCTTGCAGTGATCCAACAGAGGCAGATGATGAATGTGATGTTTATGATGATTAAGAGTACAACAGTGATGATTATGACGATTGTGATAAGAGTACATTGTTAAACTATCCACACCCAATTATTATCAGAACTTATAGATAGTTCCACCTCTAGATAGGCTTTCCTACGGCGGTACAATCACGGGGGTTCTTGTTCTCATTAACATCACCGAGAATTTGATGGTAAGTGTCCTCGGAAAAAAACGAAAGAGGCTTGATTTTTCGTTCGTGCGTGTGGAATGTATCTACCACCTTCCTTCCTTCCTTCCTTCCTGTAAAACTCTTTGTCACATATGGGTTTTAAAAATTTTACGGTATAGAAAAATCTTTAAGGTTTCTCCCATCGAAGCACCCCATACTCGAGTCTGCGGTCCTGTAATTTTATAGGCTAGTTAATCAAATAGAGTGCGACTTTTATTGCAGGCTGTTCCGTCTGGCTAGGCACCCAAGGCGGCTCCCCTTTGCTGGAGTCTTGTCGGCTGAGGGCAGCAGGATGGGAAGGGGTTACAGCACACCGTCATGTTTTGGAAGGTGGTTGTAGTGGAGGGACGGGTCGGGGAGTGTTGAGCTGGGTGGGTGTGATTGATGAGTGTGTGGATGAATGTGCAAATAATTGGTGGGCGTGGATGGTGGTGTGGATGGTGGGGAGGGGTGAGAGTAGTTGGGTCGGTATAGTTAGTTAATGGGTGGTGTGGATGGTAGGGGAGAGTTGGGTCGGTATAGTTAGTTAATGGGTGAGTGGATTGGTGCAGGTTGGTTAGGAAATTTTGCAAGTATGGGTGGATAGGGAAAGTTCGTGTAAGTGGGAGAGAAAGCGGTCATAAGCTGGAATGTTGGGTTTGATAGATTTTGTGAACTTTCGTGAAGCATGACTCTTACGTGAACTTCGAAACACGAAATATATAAATTAATCTCTTACTTTCGATATAATGAGAATGATAAAACAAATGTATTTTTACAGTCTCTCATTACCATTAACAAGTAATAATAACATGTACAGTTACGGTCATAAGTCCTGCATCGGGGTGAATGATAATGAGCCGTGATAGTGAATCTTTTGAGCCAATATTACAGAAAACAACCGCACATCCTTGTATTTTTTGTAATTTCTACTATAATCTTCCTCAATATATCTCTCTCTATTTCGATCAAATTTCAATCCCATTCTTTCCAACCTAACCTTTCTGCCCCTTGTGCATTTAGCTCCTAGAAGCGTGTATTTGTCTGTCTGTCTTCTACTGTCCCAACACCAGGAAGGGTAGGCCACGCCCCCTGTCCATCTCGGCTTCCTTTCTGTAGAGAGGTATAAGAATGGAAGGGGAAGGTATGTATAAAGATTGAGAGAAAAAGTCTTTCATAATAAGGAAACGAGAAGAATTATTCGCTGATGTTGAAGTAGGATACAAAAACACACATATATACTATATAATTTCAACTCTACCAACACAACCACAGCTGCTGCTTCCCCCCTATCAACTAATTTCCGCCTACCAAGGATTTTGTCGCCTGGCCTGGAGCTCTCCTTCCTGACAAAGCTGGGCCAATCCTCTCTGTGTAGGCTGGACCATGGAGGTAGAATACACGGGTACCATTCACCCTCTCACATCACACCCACCCTTCTCTCTCTCACACACACACAACTCCCCCACTCACGTCTCACAAAAGAGGCCCTTTCGGTTGGTAAGGCGACCCTCTCTCTCTCTCTCTCTCTCTCTCTCTCTCTCTCTCTCTCTCTCTCTCTCTCTTCGTTTTTAAATGTATATTGATTTATCTTTTCTCTCATTTCTATGATTTTTCCCAATTCTATTATTTTTTTTTTCTCATTTAGTTTAGTTTCTCATTATGTCATTATTAGCTTCTTCAATCTGTCTTTTATCTATCTTTCTTTTCTTGTCAATTGTATTCTGTCTCTCAATTTACATTTCTTTATTTGAGAGAGAGAGAGAGAGAGAGAGAGAGAGAGAGAGAGAGAGAGAGAGAGAGAGAGAACGGAAAAGCAAGAGATTAGGATCCCTGGGAAACAAGTCTGTATCCGTGTCTCTGTGCACTTGTCGATGACGATGACGGCAGAGACAACGACAAAATTACGAGAAACCGAGTTAGTAAATTGGAATCGAGAGATGGAAGATAAAACGCGACGACAGTAGAGTTACTAAGCTATGAAGGAACGCTATAATGATTACAATTCGTGACTATAAAGGGAATTGGATATAGATACTGATACATACTCACTCTATCTCTCTCTCTCTCTCACACACACACACACACGCAAAACACACACACACACACACACACACACACACACACACACACACACACACACACACTCTCTCTCTCTCTCTCTCTCTCTCTCTCTCTCTCTCTCTCTCTCTCTCTCTCTGTTGTTGATGTTGGAGAAGGAGGGTGAGGTCGGGGGGTTGGGGTGGGGGGCGTTGAGGGAGGGGAGGGGGGGATCAAGAAATAGTTCACCCAATCTTGGTTACCCGGATGTCTCCTTGATACTGGGCATAGTTGTGGTTATCTCCCCCCCCCACCCCCCTACTCCCCCACCCTATTCCCCCCCTCCCCCCTCCCTACTCCCCCTCCACCCCCCCTACTCCTAACACTCTTATTCTTTTTCTTCTTTTCTTATTCTATTTTTCCTCTTTCCATATTTTCTTTTTCCTGTTTTCTTGTTTTATATTCTATTTTCTTTTTTTTTCCTAATTTATTTTTTCCTCTTTTCTTGATTGTTTTATATTCTAATTTCTTTTTTCCTTATTTTCTTTTTCTCTTTTCCTGATTTATTTTTCTGTTTATATATTTTTTTCTTATTCCCTTGTTTTTCTATTTTTGTTTTCATTCTTCTATTTCCCTCTTTTCCTTGGTTTCTCCTCCTCCTCCTCCTCCTCCTCCTTAGTGGGATATGGATGTGCGTGTGTGTGTGTGTGTGTGTGTTTGTGTGTGTGTGTGTGTGTGTGTGTGTGTGTGTGTGTGTGTGTGTGTGTGTGTATATGTGTGTGTGTGTGTGTGTGTGTGTGTAATTTGGAGGACTGGGCAGCATGATTTATAGTTTAGTGTTGTGAGTGGGTCGAAGGAGAGGGAATGAGTGGATGGGTCGGTTTTGTCCCTTCGTTCGTCCCACTGCCATCACCTCTAACCTCTACCACTGCCATCACCTCTAACCTCTACCACTGCCATCACCTCTAACCTCTACCACTGCCATCACTTCTACCACTGCCTCTACCACTACCTCTAACCTCTACCACTGCCATCACCTCTACCCTCTACCTCTACCACTACCTCTATCAGTACCTCTACCACTACCCTCTATTACTATCATCACCTCTAACCTCTACCGCTGCCATCACCTTTAACCTCTACCGCTGCCATCACCTCTAACCTCTACCACTGCCATCACCTCTACCACTACCTCTACCACTACCTCTAACAGTACCACTATTTCTGCCATCACCTCTAACCTCTACCACTGCCATCACCTCTAACATCTACCACTGCCATCACCTCTACCACTAACCTCTATCACTGCCATCACCTCTACCACTACCTCTAACAGTACCACTATTTCTACCATTACCTCTACCACTACCTCTACTTTCATCTCTACCACTACCACCACCTCTAACTGTACCACTATTTCTACCATCTACCTCTACCTCCATCTCTACCACTACCACCACCTCTACCACTACCTCTACCTCTGCCATCATCTCTACCATTACCATCACCTCTAACCTTTACCATTACCACCACATATTCCACTACCTTCGTAACTACCAATACTCTCAGGTCAACCACTATCATTAATACTATTCCTACCACTTCCATCACTACTATTACTCCTATAATGATTGCTTCCTCCATTACTACAGTTACTACTATCACGGACATTTCTCCTTCAACCACCACTACCACTGCTAAAACCATTATCATTACAATATCCCTATCACTATCGCTAATAATAATAAATCCCTGTGCATAAAGAAACTTGAGGGAAAAATGTGCACCAGAGACCTTTTTATCTCCTCGCCCCCTCCTCCTCACTCTTTCTCTCTCTCTGACCGCCTGAAGGGAAGGGAACTATAGCTCACAACTCATCCATCTTCGTACTTCGTTCAGACATTGCTAGCAAGGTTGGCCCGTGAAGCGGCTTATATGGTTAATGCACAGGCAGGCGCTTTGTTAAGGAGGGATTTGTGTTGTGGCCGAATGGGATACTATTAATTCCACCAAACTATGTCACACAACAGGGAGCAAATTTCTTCCGTTTTCTTCTGTAGTCTCCAGTGCTTCACGATGTTCTCTCTCTCGTAGTTCAAATACGCACTGGCGATACGTATTATTTCCGACAGCTTTACATTCTCTCGTATTTCAAATATAGGCCAGGGGGCGACACAGACACTCCGCTGACACTCCCTCCCTCCCTCCCTCCCTATCGTAGTTCAAGTGTGAGAGCGGAGGGGACGAGAAAGAATTTTTGCTAGTAACTGTACACTCCAAATATGTCCATACCCCTCAGGTCTGTCGGAAGCAGGCGGGCAGAGCGTGATGCAAAAACATGGCCAGACTGCCTCTTCCCACTCTCATCCTCGCACGGCACTTGAGGCGAACCTAAAAGAGGATGTAAACAATGATCAGCTGATCCTGGGGGACTGAAAAAGCGGGTATCACACCAACACGTTTTTATCCCTCCTTCCTCGGGTCAAATTAAGGATTCCTCTCTCCTCCTCTTCTTCTGGTTCATATACAGTAGACACATAAATGAATCTCAACTGAGCCTTAGCACGGGAAGAAGTAGAGGACGGAGAACTGGGGATAATAATGTATTCATAAGTTCTTGTGTTATGTAAGGAAGATAGAGATTGTGGTTACGTCAGTACCGAAATTGATGTCTCATTTTATATATTTATGATTTTTTTGTTCGTGTTACTTTGTCTTTTTAATCAATGGGCCTCTAATATCCTCTGCATAATGGATAACTACTGCATCCTCCAAACTGCCTCACAAACAATACCTGCAATTTATTTAAGGAAGTTTGTTTCAAAGTATTGTCCTGAGGAATTAGTAGCCTTCATAATGCCAAAAAACAACACAAACCTCTTCTTCTCGCTGTGCCCTTCGACTGCTATGGTCCCTCTTATCACTCGTTGTTCCCTTTCCTCTCTCTCTCCTCTCGTCCCTCTCCCTCTTCATTCGTCTCTTTCCTTTGCTCCCTATAGAAAGGTTCCCTCAGCCCTCAATTCACTATTAGCATTGAATCTAACCTGAGGATGATAAGATGTGACTGGGTGTGTTAGTGTGATATTTTACCCCTGACAGAAATGTGTACTAGTGAGATAATACTCCTGATGGAAATGTGTGCTAGTGTGATACTATAATTCAAGGTGGAAATGCATGCTAGTCTATGTATTATACTTATGGTGGAAATGTATGATAGTATACTATTGACGGGCTACCAGAGCTGGCCAGTCAGACAGTCAGCAGCGGCAGTGTGAGTGTGAGTCCTTGTGTCGCCCTTGAGGCTCGAGCCAGAAATGCCACACACGCTCGGGCCTTCGGGAGGTGAGCGGCAAACTTGCCTTTGACCTTTCCGTGGCTCCTGTGAAATAATGGGCCTCACTACACCATCACCCAGCCAACCTGCTCTAGATGTGGTAGCAGTCCTTACCTACCTTGGTGTGCTATGGTTCTCCTCATCTCTCCTTCGGTCAGTTTCCCTCTTCCCTCTCTTCCTCTCACTATGCCCTTCGGATGATAATAATGATCCATCGTTTCTCCCTTCGTCCCTTCTCCCCTCTCTCTCTCCTCTCGTCGTTTCTTCCTTCTAGTCTTCGTCCTTTTACTTCCTCCTCTTCTTTCTTCCCTACCCTTCTCTAGGTATACTTGTTTTGTTACAATCCCTCTTCTTTCCTCTCGTCCCTTCCCCACTCCTATTGTCTCCTTTCGTCCCCTCTCCCTCCTTCTTTCCTCATGTGCTGTACCTGACGACAACTTTCTCAACAATTCCCCTTCTCTGTACTTCGCCAATGTCTCGCTCTCCCTCCCACACTTTGCGATCAACTTGACTGATACCCTACAAATGCTACACTCCCGCTGCCTCTCCTTCCTTACTGATCTATTTTACTATTTTTTTTTCTTTGCATTTCAATATATCCCTTAGTTTCCTGTCTTGCCTACAGTACCATACCCTCCTCCCAGTTCTCATCTTATCTCCCTCCTCGTCCTCTCTCCCTACGCTGATACCTACACCTTTGTCCTCCACATCTTTCTTCTTCACTGTTCTCATAACTTCATCCTTTTTCCCTCGCTATCGTCCTTTCTTTTCACTCACTCGTTTACCAATTTTTCAGTCTCCCCCTCTCTCTTTCCCTTCTCCTTCGCCTCCACCTTTATCCTACCATTCTCTCTCTCTCTCTTGCTCTCATTCTCCTCCATCCCACTCCTCCCTCCGTCCCCCCCCCCACCCCCACCTACCCCTCCCGGCTTGTCTGACCACAATGCTCCGGGACTTGCCGCTGCGAGTGACACTGACACTTTTCTAATGTTTTCGAGAAAATGTAGCTTCGGATATTTTTGCAGAGTCATCGTGTACCCTCTCCGTCTCAGTTGTCATCGACGGTATAACCACATGGTTAAATAAATATTTATACTCTTTACTTTGTTATGATCCAGTGAGGGAGAATTTTGCCCCCGGACAGATCATGAAAGTGAACGAAATGGAGTAGATTTAAGCCTCAGATTTGGTTCTCGTTGTTCATAGTTCACTGCAGGAATACACACCTTCATTTGGCAGGGCTACAGAGTTATATATATCCTTCCATGCGTTGGCTGGAGGCGAGTTATATAAGTGTATATAAAGAAAAGGTGGAGTGGATGGTATTACTGAGTGTCTGTCGATGACTGCGTATATTGCGAGTGTGTGTTTTCCTCAAGAATATATACGAGTGGCTGGATGATCGCTACATTTATCTTGGTTTATTACGTACCGGTACTAAGTTACAGCCAGGGTAGCCTACAGTGACGAGAAAAAACGTCTCCAGAAAGCTGATGAAAACTTAATGACTAACCACTCGACCTAGATTTGTAACTGTGCCCTGTGTAGATTTTATACTTGTGTTTCTTTTTTATTAATTAATTCACTGATGGACAGATGGGCAACACAACTTTTGAATGTAGTTGTACACGGGCTTGATTCTTTATCGACACTCACTTTGCTCGATACATATCTGACCTATACTGTCTGACCAAAGCAGCTGAGTACCATCCATACTAGAGCAGTTCATAAAAAGAAAAATGTATTAGCATTAAGGGACTAAAACAACGTTTAGGCGATAGAATCAAGCCTGAGTGTCAGCTTGATGCGATATATACTGTACATACATAATTCCCGAATGCACCACACACACACACACACACACACACACACACACACACACACACACACACACACACACACACACACACACACACACACACACACACACACACACACACACACACACACACACTCCTCTATACATACATACCCGACCGTCCGACGTAACACACACACACACACACACACACACACACACACACACACACACCTCTATACATACATACCCGACCGTCCGACGTAACATGCAACAGGGTGGTAGTGGTAGTGTTGGTGGTGGTGGTGGTGATGGAGCGGCCTAATGTATTTTAATGAATTTTACGGCTTTCCTGGACTCCGGGCGACTACTGGCCGTAAAAAATGCTGGCGGAGATAATAATCTAACCTGAAATCCAGTTTTGGGAGGAGTTTAACATCCCTCACACCACTATCCTGTCTCACTATTATACCACTTTTACCATCCTACTACTTCCCTTTGCCACTCCACAATCCTGACCCCCTCCACCAATATCCTGACCTCCTCTACCTTTATCCTGACCCCCTCTACCTTAATCCTGACCCACTCTCCCTTAATCCTGACCCCTTCCACCATTATCTCGACCCCATCCACCATTATCCTAACTACCTTTCACATTATCCTAACCTCCTCTACCTTTATCCTGACCCCCTCTACCTTAACCCTGACCCCCTCCACCAATATCCTGATCCCCTCCACCAATATCCTGACCCCCTCCACCAATTTCCTGATCCCCTCTACCATTATCTCGACCCCTCAGTCTCCATCCACTCTACCTCCTTCCCCTTAACGTTTTCTTCTCTACCACCCACTCTTAATTCCTCCATCTCCCTTCGTCTAAACTTATCTTTTGTCCCTTTACACTTAGGGGACCTTTTCTAGACTCCATCCCTTCATTTTCCCCTGCATTCACCTTCCCATCCATTATTTCCTTCACCATCCCATCCCCTTCCTTCACGGTCCCTTCCCTACCATCCCCTTCCTTCACCATCCCATCCCCTTCCTTCACCATCCCATCCCCTTCCTTCACGGTCCCTTCCCTACCATCCCCTTTCTTCGCAATCCCTTCTTTTTCCATCCCACACTCCTCCTCCCTCCTCTTGGTGTACATGGAGTGAACAATGGAGGTATTACGGGCAGGTGACAGTATAATGCTTGATGGCTTACGTACCCTGGGATGTGTTTGGTGTTGAAGGCAAGGATTCTGTAACGCATGTAGAGTGCTGTTGAGCTGGATGTAGACGAGAGATAAAAAAAAGATAGAAACAGAAATAGAAACAGACCGAGCGAGACAAAGAAGAAAGGCAGATATATATATATAGAATTAATTAGGTTACAGTATGTATTGTCTCACTAATGGTGGAGTAGAATTAGAACATGCTGCGACAACAACACCACATGATACTCCCTTCCACCACCACCACCACCACCACCACCAAGGCGACTCGCATGAATGAATACCTTGAACACTTCACTGCTCTTGTCACCATCATCCATCTTCTTGTCTGCGCTACCTGTGTCCAAGTGTGTGTGTGTGTGTGTGTGTGTGTGTGTGTGTGGTGTGTGTGTGTGTATTTGCTCAGAAATATGAGTCCGGAAACGTGTCTCTTCTGTGTGTGTGTGTGTGTGTGTGTGTGTGTGTATATATATATATATTTGCTCAGAAATATGAGTCCGGAAACGTGTCTCTTCTGTGTGTGTGTGTGTGTGAATGCTTGTTTTAGTGCCTGTTTGTGTGTGTATGTGCGTGTACTTGTGAGCTTCGTTGTACCCTTAGCTCACATTCACTCACTGTCTTTTCCTTGTTCTCATCTTTATTTGGTTGGTTGGTGTTTGCATGCGATCAGTCAGCAGTGCATCTTATTCATACGTGCAGTCACAAGCAAACATTCTGTACATCTTATTTCTCTCCAGCGAGGCAGAATGTTAGAGAAATAATAAAATAATAAAATTCCAACTGCTGACACTTGTCCAAACTTTCAATATAATCCTTCATAGCCAGTCACTAGTCCCATCTTCTGTAAAATAAAATAAAATCGTAAAAATCTTTGTATAACTTCCTGCATGCGTAATCCTGCAAACAGACAAACAGACGGACCAAAGCTAACCGAACCCCAAAAGCATAATAAATTTACTTTGGCTGAGAAAATGAAAATATATATATTGTCAGTGGGATGTAACGTTGACAACCCGACAGTAGCAATCAGATGCAGAATGTCTCACGGGAGTATAGAGTGGCGAAAGGCCCTATCAGATGAAGAGAGAAGTGGTGTTGGTGGTGGTGGTGGTGGTGATGATGATTGTGGTGGTGTAGTAGTGGTAGTGGAGATGGTGATCGTGATTTTGTTGTTGTTGGTGGTGTTGGTGGTGATAGTGGTGGTGGTGATAGTAGTAGTGATGGTGGTGATAGTGGTGGTGGAGATGGTGATAGTGGTTATGTTGTTAGTGGTGGTGGTGGTATTGGTGGTTGTGATGGTAGTGGTGATGATTATGGTGGTGGTGATAGTGAAGGCAGTGAGTGGTGCACTAGTGGCCGCTGCCTGCTAAATTTACATATTCATCTTCATCACATATTTTCTCAGGTCACTTGTTCCACCCTCACTAGCTCGTTCACTCGTTGTTTTTGCTCGCTGACTCGTTCGCTTGCTCACTTCCTTGTTCACTGGAGTCCATTCGTAGGCTAATTAGTTCACTATTTTATTGTTCTATTCTCTAGTTTGACTCGTTCTTTAGCTTGTTCATTTACTCAAGCATTTGTTCACCCACTCGTTGAGATGATAACGTTCTCTTAAAACATGTATCTCTTTGCTGACTTATTTTTTGTTTATCTCTTCTCTCGTTCACCCGTTAACTCACTTCTCTCACACGTTGATTTATTCTTCACTCACTCGTTTATTCACTCGTTGATTCATTCTTTCACTCACTCGTTTCCTCTCGTTAACTCGTTCCCAAAGATCATAGCAAGTAGGGAGTAGAAATTATAGGTAAAGGTAATATATAGAATTTTCTCTCTCTCTACTCACACACACACACACACACACACACACACATACAAAACGATGTTAATCAATCATTCACACATATATACAACTGTGTATGTGTGTGTGTGTGTGTGTGTGTGTGTGTGTGTGTTCCAGTGTCCTCGAGCGCTTGCCTAAACTGGTCATTTTACGGCCACCAAAATGTCAATATAAGCGAGAGGGAAAAAAAATCTACTGAGCCACACCCCACCCCCATCCCTTATTACCCTTTCCCTCCTCTCCCCTCTCCTCCCTTACCCTTTCCCTCTTCTCCCCTCCCATGCCTTACCCTTTCCCTCTTCTCCCCTCCCCTCTTCTCCCCTCCCATCCCTTACCCTTTCCCTCTTCTCCCCTCCCCTCCCCTTCTCGAATCCCCTTCCTCTTCCCTTAACTCCCCTCCCCATCTGTCTCCTCCTCTCCCATCCCCTTCTCTTCCCCTCTTCTCTCCTCTACTCTCCCTACGACTCCCCTCCCCTGATATCCCCTCCTCCCCCCTCCATTCTCTTCCCCTCCTCTCACCTCCTCTCTCCTTCCCTCTCCGCTCCCCTTCCCCCCTTTCTTTACTTCCCTTCCCTCTCTTCCTTATTTGTCTCATGCAGTCCTTATTGGCAAATATCAATATTGTCTATTTTAATAATAATAATAATAATAATAATTGTGTGTGTGTGTGTGTGAACGTTTCATATTGTTTCCTACCTCACCTTGTATATATATTTTTTTTCATTAAGCTATACTTGTTGTAGTTGGGATAAACCATTAATTAAACCAAGAGAAAAATATCGATTAAATCCATTCACCATCGAGCGTCTTATAATGCAGTCGTGTGAACCATGTAGTAAATTTATGTAATTACTCGTAGCTTTGTATTCCTATAATGCCATGGAGCCAAAACTTATATACCCGTTTCCTGCTCTCAGTTTTCTCTCGTGCGTGTTTTTGTACCTAACTGTATCCTCTTATAGTATATTGTATTCCTCTCATGCTCATCATTATTCTCAAACTCATACTCCTTGACTCATAATAGTAGTCTCAGTATCGTACGTATCTCTCGTATCATGTCTCTTTATTTTACTCGTACCCTGATGCATCGCGGTTTTTTTTATTTTTTTTTATGTATGTGTGTCCTAATCTTTATCATCTTTTTGTATGTTGTGTTCCTCGTGCTGGTCCCTGTCTCGTCTGCTCCTGTCTCTCACCCCAACACACGTCTCAATTCTGCGCTACTCCACGTCACTGCCACTTTTTGTCTCACCAGCGTTAGGAAGGGTCGGGGTGTGTGGGCTTCTCGGTCAAGTGTGTGTGTGTGTGTGTGTGTGTGTGTGTGTGTGTGTCAAGAGGAGACATTCACTCTCTCACTCAAACACACGCGCACTTACGTTTCTAGACATGCACGCACATTTTTACACCTAGGCGTAATCACACACACACACACACACACACACACACACCAGGAAGAGGGACCACATACATCGAGTGAGTCTCAGGGACACACACACACACACACACACACACACACACACACACACACACACACACACACATCAGGTATATATAATGTCAACATCAACAACATCACCACTAACCGCAACAACACACACACACACACACACACACACACACACACACACACACACACAGTCCACCAACCCGAGATTCCAAAATGTGTTGCGATTTTTACTCTGTTATGGAGACGTGATATTTGTTTGGGATTTATATATTATATGAAAAATAACACACCCTCACCAAGGATAGGATAATATTATGTTGTATAAGTTAGTTGACATAGACCTTCACCAAGCATAATTATGTTGTGTAAATTATGCAACTGTAATACCTATAAAGTCAAGATTCTAATTAATATTCCCTAAATTAAAATTGACTCATTTAAATTTAGATTAGAACTTAGTGTGTGTGTGTGTGTGTGTGTGTGTTCTGTGTGTTTTGTGTGTTCTGTGTGTTCTGTGTGTGTGTGTGTGTGTGTGTGTGTGTGTGTGTGTGTGTGTGTGTGTGTGTGTGTGTGTGTGTGTGTGTGTGTGTGTGTGTGTGTGTGTGTGTGTTCTGTGTGTGTGTTCTGTGTGTGTGTGTGTGTGTATGTGTATGTGTGTGTGTGTGTGTGTGTGTGTGTGTGTGTGTGTTTCTGGCGACCTTCACTACCACCGGACACTCATTCTGCCTTTTAGCCGCAACAAGCCCACCGACCGACCGACCGACCTGGCCTCCGTCCGTGGTGTACGTGCCAGACCGACCCACGGACACCAACCATACCTCCACCATAACTCTCCTTGGTTTCTCCTGTCAGTTCCTCTTTCTCCCACTACCTTACCTCGTCATACATTATACTACTACTACTACTACTACTACTACTACCACTACTACTACTACCACCACCACCACCACCACCACCACCACTACTACTACTACTACTACTACTACTACTACTACTACTACTACTACTACTACTACTACTACTACTACTACTACTACTACTACTACTACTACTACTACTACTACTACTACTACTACTACTACTACTACTGCCACTACTTCTACTGCCACTACCACCACCACTACCACCACTACTACCACTACCACTACTACCACTACCACTACCACTACCACTACCACTACCACTACTACCCGGATAAACTGGGCTAAACAGGACTGGGCTTGCTGTCGTGCGCTCACTCTCTCTTATAGTGGGTGTTTCCTCTCCTCTCCCGTTACCATACTCCCAATGCAGGCTGACCAAGGAGGAAAATTGTGCTCTGTAGGGAATATCATGACATAGATATTGTGAGACTGAATTGTTTTGTAAATTTATGGGTGTTTTACAGTTGATACAGATTTACAAATACTGTAATATAACAATAGTGATGGGTAATGGAGAGAGAGATATATAACAGTAATTATATTTATTGGTAATTGACTGACTTCTGTGAATCTAATAAAAAAAAAAAAAAAATCGTATTAGTAATCATACATAATAATCAACCTTCTGGCCAAAGTCACCCATTAACCCACACACCCGATTCTTCTCTTGTCATCCATCCTTAATCCTTCCTTCCACATCTCACCCTTCCATACTCCACCATAAACACCAATCTCTTTCATCCATCATTTACCCCAGTCCCAACATCTCAACCCCCTCCCCATTCATCCACCTAACCCCCAACAACCCACCTCCTCCCCTTCCCCCAATACCCACAAGCATCTCAACCAACCCCCCCCACTTCATCCACCTAACCCCCAACAACCCACCACATCCCCCCCGCCCCCCACACACACATCCCTGAACATCCCACCCTGTCATCCACCTAACCCCCAACAACCCACCTCATCCTCTCCCCAACACCCCCCCTCCCTTCATCCACCTAACCCCCAACAACCCCCCTCCCCCCCTCCCCCCCTCCCCACACACACATCCCTGAACACCCCACCCCCCTACTTCATCCACCTAACCCCCACCTCCCCCCCCTCCCCACACACACACATCCCTGAACACCCCACCCACCACAGCCAACAATAACAATCCGGGCAAGCAAGTGACCACACCCTCCCTGACCCCCTCCTGTTGCCTTGATATTTGGCTCTGTGATGTTCTGGGGCGAGTTGGTGTGTGTGTGTGTGTGTGTGTGTGTGTGTGTGTGGAGGGGAAGGGCTGGGGGGTACGGGTGGGGGCTATAACGGGTTCCCCTCACCCCCTCTCTCTACTACTACTACTACTACTACTACTACTACTACTACTACTACTACTACTGCCGTCTCCTTCTCTCTCTTTTGCATGCTTCTAATATTTTCTCCTTTTTCTTCCATTTCTCTCTGCTGCCCTGCATGACTCCTTCCATGTTTTCTATCTACTGGGCAGATATTTTCTTTTCTTCATCCTTATTTCTCTATTCCTATTCTCTCTCTATTCTTTCCTAATTTTCACACCACCGCCAATATATTATTTTCTCCTACCGTACTTCTTCTTCTTCCCTCCCTTTGACTTTTCTGCCTCGTCATTATCATCTTCTTTCGTTCTCTTCTTTCTTTATTTTTACCTTCCACATCTCTTACCTTTGTAAATTTTCCTCTTTCTTGCTCGTTAATTTCTCCCTCCTTCTCCTCCTCTTCCTTCCTCCGTTTGTGACCTTTCCTCACTACTATTTCCCCATTACTTTTCTTCCCTTTTATTGGTTCTTACATTTATTTCAGTCATGCCTTCTGTCGTCCTCTTCTATTTTCGGCCAAGTATTAATTTTTTCTTGGATTCAATTGCTCTTATTTTCCTGGTATGACTTACCACACAAAAACTGACTTGTTTATTGCAGGGGCAGTAAAGGAGATGAACTAGATATACGCGATGCCTTAAATATTCTAAGCGTACAGGATGTCTTGGGGGGGAAATGAGAAAGTTAGAAAGTTGGGCAAAGCAATATTTAATGTAATATATATTAATCTATCTATCATTCTATATATATATATATATATATATATATATATATATATATATATATATATATATATATATATATATATATATATATATATATACTGTATATATATACTGTATATGCTCTGTATCTGTTTGGCAACAATTTCTGAGTAAGGATTAATGCATTTGGATGTAGGTAGGCAGTGACAGGGAGGTATTTCCTTGCCTATATACATATCACTCATGACAACTCGGATAATCCTTGTGAACAGGACACACCTTCATACTTTTGGTCTTACAACATCAACATCTATTCAAGTGTTCTGAGACAACCTACATAACGTCCTGTAATTAAACCTGGTGTGGATATCGATCACTTCAAAATTTCTCTTCCTTCATCTCTCTCTCTCTCTCTCTCTCTCTCTCTCTCTCTCTCTCTCTCTCTCTCTCTCTCTCTCTCTCTCTCTCACGGTCCTACACAGGCCTTTGTCCCCGCTTAGGCCTAAGGCTTTTTTTATTACCAATTAATCCTCATCAAAATAGGAATCCAAATCTTGAAATCCGATTCCTTTCCTCCACCCCTTTATTTTTTCTTAAACCCCAGCGGGAAGGGACGTATAAGATGATAGCCACAGCCATCACCTCGCCCTGATGCCCACTTGTTCCAGCCTCTTTCTAAACACACACACACACACACACACACACACACACACACACACACAAAATGAATGGGAAAAGTAAGGGATATTCTGAACTCTTTGTTTGCATTGGTGAGGATATTTAACGAGTATCTTGCCTGTAGTGCTGACATAATACGGAATAACACACAAGGATGAAAGCAGAGAGAGAGAGAGAGAGAGAGAGAGAGGGCGTTCTGTGATCATTGGAGTAGAACTTTTCTCCACTTCCACCCACCACTAGAGCTCTGATACGCACGCTTGAGAGAGTATGCAGCCCCTCCCTCCCTTCCTTCCCACCTCTCTCTCCTTCCCACCTCTCTCTCTCTCCTTCCCTTCCCTTTCCTCTTACCCTGCTGACTCCCCTCCCATCTCTTACCCCTTCCCTGTTGACTCCCCTCCCTGTTGGCTCCCCTCCCATCCCCAATCCCACACCCACAGCATACACCCCCTCGCCCCACCCATTTATACAATATACAGTATAGCGGCATACACTTGTTTACTCGTCAGATTTCTGTGTATATATAATCTCATGTACAATAGCCATGGTTTATATATCACGATAGAACTCCTTAGGCTTATTTCCATCGCTTATCAACAATAGATTATCAAAGCATTCGTCTCGCTTGATATTTCCCATGTACCGTTTACATATGGATAAGAAAATGTTATGGGCAGAGATAAAGGCTCATATGCAATAATGATCCAAGGTAGTATGTTGTGAAATAGTCGATGATCTTTCACATTAGTAAAGAAAATATCATTGCATGGGTATGTGGTCGGGGTTTAGGAAGTCATCTGTTGTGTCTGAACTGAAAATCTACAAGTTTCACCAAACTATGCAAAGAAACGAACGAGTACTTCAATATACGAACCGAGTAAAGAAACCGAGTAAAGAAAATATCATTGCATGTGTATGTGGTAAGTGTTTAGGAAGTCATCTGTTGTGTCTGAACTAAAAATCTACAAGTTCCACCAAACTATGCAAAGAAACGAACGAGTACTTCAATATACGAACCGAGTGGAGGGATTTGTTTTGTAGCAGTATTATTTGGAGGAACCGGTATAGCCCTCCAATTAGCCGAATGCAAAGTAATATCCCTTCACCCTCTCTGTGGTTACCCATCCCATCCATCACAGTTACAACAACAATAACCTCCTCCTCATCTTTACTGTGTCGTCACCACCACCACCACCGCCACCTGTTATCATCAATTGTTGTTTTTCTGCCGTAATGACTCACTTATCGCTCTAGGTAATGAATGACCTCCATCTCCGCCAACATGACCATCAATTCATCATCACCTTCGTACCTGCTACATCATAACTACAACGACATCATTACTTCTCCAACATATCTTTCTTTTTACCGTCATCACTTCAGCGCCATCATTCATTCATTCATCACTATCATCATCACTTTTGTTTAAGCTATCATTACATTGCCATAATATACATCTTAAAGATTGATAATAATTACTATCCTCACCATTACCACCAACACCACTTAATACAACAACAACAACAACATCAACTACAAATACCCTCACCGTCACCACCACAACCACTAAACAACAACAACAACAACAACAACAACAACAACAACAACAACAACAACAACAACAACAACAACAACAACAACAACAACAATAACAACAACAATAACAACCCCTCACCATCACCACCACCACGACCACTTAAAATAACAACAACATCATCATCAACAATAACAATAACACTAACAACATCAACAACAACAACTGCCCTCGCCTCCACCACCCACCCTAATCACCTTTCACCTCCATCGCGATAAAATCCTGCAAGTTGCTCGGATTTCAGGCTGGGGGGAAACACCACACTCTTAAGAATATTGTCAGTCTTCCTGAGTCGCAAAAATAGTTTAGTTTAAGGTTACGGTGAAAGCGAGATAATATAAGTTTTCTGATTGGAAGTAGTATCATTAAATATTTACATTATGTGAAGTTCATATTGTTACTACTTTATAATACATGTCGTAATATTGTTATTATTTCATGATCATATTTATTAAATCAGCATAATAAAAGGAATATATGGTAGTGATAATATTTACAGTCTTATTAATTCAAGCATTATTATTATTATTATTATTATTATTATTATTTTTATTATTTTTATTTTTATTTTTATTTTTATTTTTATTATTATTATTATTATTATTATTATTATTATTATTATTATTATTATTATTATTATTATTATTATTATTATTATTACAATAATAGTATAATAATAATGATAATAATAATAATGCAATGATTTATCACTATATATATATTCCCACTATTTTTCTTTACATAGTTCACATAGAATTACTATCATATACCTCACTCCTAAACCACAATTTTACTCTTATCAATTTTCAACCTCCTTTACCGCAATATAAACCTGCTTATTATTGCCATTATACACCGTAATAACCATATGCTCTCATCATTATCCTTTCCCTTTTGCCCCAAATAAGTAATTGTTATCATTAGCATCAAAATCCTTACTCACTATTTTCTTCATCATAAATACGACTTTATTCTTAAGTCATTCTGGAGTCAAAACTTTCCTCTCATCTTTCCCTTTTATCGTAAATCACTACTTTCAGTTTTATTATTACCATACTTTTATTTTATATCTAATAATCTCTTTTCATCTCTTCTTTCAGAGCAAAATGAACGTCACACCCGATCAGCACAACTCCTCGCCCATGCACAAAGGTAAGTCCAAGTCTGTTTCTCCCAAGGTCCACCTCGAACCATTAAGGGACCCTGTGAGGTAGTCAGAATATTGGAGGTAAACGAGTCCTTCAAATATTGCCACGAAACACCAACTATATGGAAGGAGCTTGTTTCGTGGCATAGTCAGGAGGAACCAGAAGCCTCCAATTCTCATACATGATCACAGAGTCTTTAAAGGAGAACTGAGAATGTAATACAGTCTCCGTCCATGAGATTATGAAGGAAAGTTTGTACGTCGGGGTGAAGGAGTAAGAACAAGGCTTGGGAACGTGAGGGGATTATTGCCGTGTGAACAAGTTGTGGGGTTTCGACCTATGTTTTCTTGTGTAGGGGTGAAGGAATAACAACAGTGACATCTTGTGTGGGAACGTACAAAGGAATATTATTTCGAATAATTGTGTGTTTGTGTGTGTGTGAGTGTGTGTGTGTGTGTGTGTGTGTGTGTGTGTGTGTGTGTGTGTGTGTGTGTGTGTGTGTGTTTGTTTGTGGCGTGTGTGTGTTCCTGCATGTGTGCGCGCGCGTTCCACTCTTTCATTAGTCATATCTCTCCCCACTGTGCTGTGAGTTACTGTGGGTGTTTTTCCTGTGTAATGTTCCCGTTCTACCTCTCTGAATCTTTCTCCACTCGCCACATGTGTGAATTTACTATTGTATTGTCGAGGCTCAGAAGCAAGAAGGGGCCATGCATTTACTTCTGTGGGTTTTATAGCTAGCAAAAATAACCCTTAATATAAGAGTGTATGTGATCGAGGTGTCCGCATACTTTATTGTCCATGAATACATTAGATTTTGTTAAAGGATGGGATATCATGGCATCCCTGCTGAGACGCATTGGAGGTCGGCAACTAGTGTATAGTGTGACCCTCAGATATGTGATACAGTAGTTGGTTGTATAGTGTGTGCAGTATGTAGAACGTGATACAGTGATACAGTGGTTGGGTGTATAGTGTGTGCAGTGTGTAGAACGGGAGTGCTTGGTGCCGTAACCGGGTAATTGTATATTATGATGTATATCGTAACAATTTTACAAAGTTATTTATTAGTGTTAAGATGGTACCATAAATATACAGCACACAGAGTTGCTACATCATGCATTATGTTCCAACAATGTATATTATTATAATTCTGTGTCCAACTGTACAGCAAAGTGCACAATTCTGCTCCGCTGCCACAAAAAAGAAAAAGAAAAAAAAATTGTCGTTGCGATAAAGAAGGTGTGGTAGTCTCTTTTGATCAAACTGGAGGGCTGCTGTTTCTTCCAAATAAACTTAGAGAACTAACCTTTCTATTAATTTATTAAATTATTCTACTCCCTGGTATAATTTGGAGGCATCAGTAGCTCTCTAGTTTGACCACAATAGATTACTCCTTTATGAAAAAATTCCTTGTGAAGTTCGCCCCTCGGATGTACTGTATCTGTACGGGTAAAAGTTGCCGTGTTAACGCTGTGATTTACGACCTTGCAGAATACAGCAATTTCATGCTAGGGTTTATGTGGTTTCTGAATTGCGGAAATCTAGCTACTTGATTTAACGTTTGCTGCTCGCTACCTGAGTATTTTGCGGTGGCTTTGTCGCATAGCACACTTTTTCCGAGTGCAATTCTCGCAAGCACTTAATCCAAATTCACGGTGATGCTTTTCATGAATTGTCACTCATTACATAGTTATGTTATATACGTGGACTAGGGCTGGCCATGATAAACTAAGGACTGATAAGCGATGGACATTTGATGTGATAAAAGGGATGAAAGAAGAAACCGGACGAAAACGCGAAGGAATATATGCATAAAAATCAACGGACTGAACTTAATTCTAACTCGGGAATAACGCACACCAGTTGAGAGCTTCGTTCGTCCTATCTGCGTTGAAATCTCCAGAGGCGGGGTGATGACAGTATTTTGAAAGTGCAGAAGAAAACCATTTGTATTAATCTGGTAGACGGAGAAGCAGGCAAACAAGCAGACAGACAGACAGACAGACAGACAGAGTTGTAATGGATATAATAAAGAGACACTAATGATGGTGACTTCCTTTCGTCACCCATATGTTGGTGGTGGTGTGGGAGGTGAGTGACCAGACTGTTTTTTTTTTTTTTTTTTTTTTTTTTGTCCATCTCTCAGTCTGTCTGTGTTATCCATCGCTTTCTGTCAGTCTGTTCGTCTCGTTTATTTCCGTCTATTAGTCTGTCTGCCTCTTTTATATTTCTGTCAATCTGTCTGCCTTTTTTTCTCTCTGTCTGTCAGTTAGTCTGCATTTTTCTCAGTCTGTCTTTTCTTCTGTCTCTCACAACACTGTATACACCTTTCTCTCCGTCACATCCAGTCCCACTCATCTCTTTCCTTCTGTCAGTCTGTCAGTCTCCTTATCATCATCCCTTCTGTCAGTCTGTCCATCTCCTTGTTATCATAATTTTCTTTCTGTCAGTCTGTCCATCTCCTTGTTATCATAATTTTCTTTCTGTCAGTCTGTCCATTTCCTTGTTATCATAATTTTCTTTCTGTCAGCCTGTCCATCTCTCTCTTATAATTTCCTACTGTCAGTCTACCCATCTCTCTCTTATCATTTTCTACTGTCAGTCTGCCCATCTCTCTCTCCTAATTTCCTTTTGTCAGTGTGTCCATTTTTTAGTTATAATTTCCTTTTCTCAGTCTGTCCCTCCTCCTATCAAAACCATCTGTATCCATCTGTTAATTTGTCCATCTTCTGTCTTCGTCTGCTGTTTGTATGTCCTTACCTCCGAGTCAAATATCCCTAACACCTATATACCAAGATCTATATATGACACCTATACCGTACTACTGTATATCTCAAACAAGGATATCCATGGACAGTACCGTATTTTACTTGGTGTTTGATCCTCCTATTCTTTAAGGGACTAGTATACAATAATTTGGTACATTGAAGCACCTTGATTTTTCCAAAGTATGCCAGGAAACAGGACCAAATTAGCAATAATATAGTTGTGGTTTGTTGCTTAGAATAGTTTAGAGGAATCAGTCTATAGCTCCAGATTAACTAACACTATACTACACCTTTAATAACTAGTATATATATAGGATGATGAGAGAGAGAGAGAGAGAGAGAGAGAGAGAGAGAGAGAGAGAGAGAGAGAGAGAGAGAGAGAGGGGAGGGAGGAGAGTAGTAAAAAAAAGTAATGATATCAGTGCGGACCGTAGGTAGGCTTGGTGAAAAGAGGGATAGAAGGGGTGGGGTGGAGAATGGGAGGAGGGGGGGGGGGAGGGGAGAGAAGGGGAGGAAGTAGGCCCACAATGGGAAAGGGGGAAGGGAGGGTGACTACGGTGAAGGCCCACGTGTTGTGTTGTCCTCTCTCTCTCTCTCTCTCTCTCCCTCTCCCTCTCTCTCTCTCTCTCTCTCTCTCTCTCTCTCTCTCTCTCTCTCTCTCTCTTATATATATGGATATGATTTCGACCTCTTTCACTCTATATTTCACAGGCCAGGATATTGAGCGGCCTACGTGCTATTGAACATCAAATTTTTTTAATATATATATATGACTGTATGTCTGGTGTAAATGGATTAATTACATACAGTATACTATTGAGGGAATTAAGGATGGCCAGATTCTATCGTACTATCGTAGTTCGACTTCCGGGCTCACATAATGCGGCATCTATGCACAACGAGAGAGAGAGAGAGAGAGAGAGAGAGAGAGAGGGGGTGTGTGCCTGACGAAAGGGGATTACTCTGAGGGACCAGCGGATTCTCACTTATAGTTCGTCTCCCGGCCGTAACGCGACACCACTCTACAGCAGCAGCCAGAGTAGCAACCACTGTCTCACTGTAGCAAAGAGAGAGAGAGAGAGAGAGAGAGAGAGAGAGAGAGACTTACTGTACATGAAGCACACACATCTAAATATATATTTGACTTTTTTGACCAAATATTTTATACCTTGTACTAGTGAGAAAAAAGTGTCAGAAGATAAATTGAAATGTTATATAGTATTGTGTGTGTGTGTGCTTTATTTTTCTCTCTTTTTTTACTACAGTCACTTACACTTTTCATAGATATCAATCACACACTTTGAGAGATCAGAATTCGAGGTGATAATGATTTTCACGCGTAGATTAAACGCAAACCATAACTACAGAAGGCTAGTGGACGTCAGAAGACTCTCTCTCTCTCTCTCTCTCTCTCTCTCTCTCTCTCTCTTCAGGCCAACATGGGCACTATGCGGAACTAAAATGTCCGAACCGATTCTCATTTAGGAAAGTAATGAATACAAAAAGAAAACAATACGCCAGTCATGCCACCATCCCTTCACCACCAACAATATACATGCAACCTTTCACCGTGTTTACACTGTGTAAAGTTTGACTCTTGCTCGACTTCTGATTATCTATTTATTCTCCTTTGATTTAACCAGATGAATATTATATTTTCTTTGTAGGAGTAAAAGGAACACTTACATCCAAATGGTAAAATACACTTCCAACTAGTATATATATATATATATATATATATATATATAAAACTGCTTATGCGTCCTCAGCAAGATTTTATACTTGGACTAACGCCAAACGATTCAATTTGGCACTGAATACCACTCCACTCCTCCCGTTATCTTAGTTTATATTTGTCCAGTTTATATGTTGTTGTTTTATTTTAACTATTTTTACTGAACTCAGATCTTTCCCAGTACCAGAGGAAGAAAATGTTTACATATACACATCTGGTTTAAATAATTCAAGGTCGTCCAGCTCAAGGGTAACGTAGCTAACAACGCCCTCCATCACTTCTGCTTTCATCTAAACAATAAAGAGAAAGAGATGTGTAGTCAAATATCACTCACCAGTTTTTTTTTTCAATTTTTTTTTTTTTTTTTCCTTTATCATACTGGATTTTGAGCAATTCTATCCTGTATTACTTATCATCTTCATTTTTCGACCTACTCTGCTTACTTGTTTGGTCTTCTCTCTCTCTCTCTCTCTCTCTCTCTCTCTCTCTCTCTCTCTCCTGATCAGCATTATAAGAGCACTTCCCCAACTTCCCCATTTTCTCTCTCTCTCTCTCTCTCTCTCTCTCTCTCTCTCTCTCTCTCTCTTTCCAAAATAAACTATTGTCTGCGCCTTGACAAACCCCAAAATACTTGCTCCGTTCTGTTTCAAATTCTATTCTACTTTCATGAGACCAAAATGAAGGTTGATTGTAACTTTAGTTTGATCACAGGACAGAGGTAAATATGTCTCAGGTTATAAGACTCGTACAGTTCTCTTATCATTTAGTGCCGATTCCTAAGTGGTTTGTTTTGGTTTGCTGGCACCACAAAGAAAAAAATTAACTGTGTAAATGACTCATGAGTGAATTATTCGATGAATTTAATAAGTATCCAGGTGTGCTTCGAATACCTAGAGACAGTGAAAAATGCACAATCAGATCGCCATTGGAAGTAGTTCGTTGGTTCAAAGCTTCAACCAAACCTGTATACTTGTTAGTGCTCGTGACTGTACAGCCCAAAGAGCTAATTTTGACTTAACAACCAACAGTGACATAACAGCCAATCATGATGCAGCAACCTGTAGTGACGTAAGAGCAAGCAGTGGCGTAACAATCAATTCTAACAATAACATGAATAAATAATGTGTTGTCACCCATGCGGAAAAAAACAAAATAAACAATACCGTGATGGTCCACTGGCTCCATCTAGTTCGACACGTGGTAAGTACCCAACGTCTCGAAGCCTCACTCAGTAATCTCGGGACCTCACACGAGCTACTAACAGCCTGTATTCTTGAGAGAGAGAGAGAGAGAGAGAGAGAGAGAGAGAGAGAGAGAGAGAGAGAGAACGTAAATGCTGCTAATAGTGAAGTAACAGGCAATAAACACATTTGTCTGTGGCCATTTGACTCGATAAGAACCCATCATACTTTAAGATTATATTTTTATGATATTAAGTTTGAGTTCTGATGTGAGCAATTTGTGATTTTGCACCGTGAATTTCGAGTCCACATAATATTTGCGAGGTGTTTGGGATTCTATATTATGATGTTCTTCGTTGTTTTTTATCGCTATAGAAGAATATTGTGTTATTCCTGTCTGTGGTGTGTTGCGTGATACCTTTCCTTATACCATTTCTTTATGTCCCAACTTGTGTGTGTGTGTGTGTGTGTGTGTGTGTTTTTTTTTTTTTTTTTTTTTTTTTTTTTTTACAGCAGAGTCAGTGATGCCTTACTTGTTTTTTAACACGTGTTTTGTCGAGTATTCAGTTTTTTTTTTTATGGGAAGGACTTGTGTTTTGTTGAAGTTTTTGTTTTGGTCTGAATCTTTCCACTTGTTCCGTGTACACATAATTTTTTTTCCTGCTTGCATATACAAGGCTTTTGCTGCGTCTGTATGGCGTCCCACGTGTTTTTCTTCGGCTTTTTTCCTCGTTTTTGTTTCTTTGTGGGTCTTTCCTTATGAGTCTTACACCCTTTTTATGTTTCGTAGTTTGCTTTTTTGTTGTGCGTTTCACTCCTTTAAAAATTATGTTATCATCGCTTTTCTCTACAACGTTGTTTCAATTTTTTTTCCCCCTTTTCCTTCCCTTGTGTCTTTTCTGGATTAATAATTTTCCAGCACGCAGGTTGTCTTAATAAGGATGTTGTAATCCGCTGTGTTCATGAATTGGTGTGTCAGCAAAACAACTAACCAACTGTGAAAGTATAATATGCACTGATAGAAAAAGTACTCTGCCAACAATAAGAATATCTTTGTGTGTGTGTGTTTTTTTTTCACACATTTAATATACGTTAATTTGATCATCACGTTGGTGTGGTTTTTGTTTTAACTAGTGAACGAGTGGATATATATCATTTTCTGACGTTCCCTGGTCAACTAACTACATATAGATTAAAAAGGGATGTATTTTCAGCATAAATATATACTAGTTTTGGCTGGGTTATCCTTGTTTTCCACTAACTAACTCTCTCTCTCTCTCTCTCTCTCTCTCTCTCTCTCTCTCTCTCTCTCTCTCATACTGACATGGCTTCATATTTTTTTTATCTCCTCAGTGTATGAAGAGCGTTAGGAAGCCAGAGGCCTGCTACTGGTGCTGTTGTGTGTGTGTGTTTGTGTGTGCTGGGCCGGATAGCCTCACGTCTTTCCTGTCCGGTCGTTAGTGTGGAGGACCGGTAGGCCCTATGTGTGTGTGTGTGTGTGTGTGTTTCTACGTGTGTCTAAGGTTCTTACCAAGTGATTGTTTCTGTATCATACGCAAAACTGACCTTTGTGTGTGTGTGTGTGTGTGTTATGTTTGTTCCTGGTGTGAAATTAATATGAGTGCGCGAATGGGCCTGGCGTATGCTTAAAAGTGCAGGCATGAATTTACATGAGTGTGTGTGAACGTGCTTGCATGGTGTGTGTGTATATGTATGAGTTTGCGTGGAATGAGAGTGCGTGTGTGAGTTTGCGTAGAGAGTGAGGTTGCGTATGAGTGTTTACTTAGAGAGAGAATGTGCTTGTGAGAGAGAGTTTGCGTGGAGAGTGAGTGTGCTTGTGTAAGTGCGTGCAGGGTGTGTGTGTGTGGTGGTACAGTAGGTGGTGTCCAAGCTGTGTCAGGCTGGACTGGGAGGGGCGGGAGGGAGGGAGGGCGGGACTCATGGAAGGGAGGGAGGGGTCACGCTAACTGGGAGAGGAGGGAGGAATGAGAGGGAGGGAGGGAGGGAGGGAGGTAAGGGTAGACCAACTGAAGGAGGGGGACGAGGAGAAAAGGGGAGCCGTGAACATTGGCTATGGGAAGGAAGGGAGATGAGGAAGCTGAAAGGAGGGAGGTGAGAAGGGAAGGGCAAGCATTGAAGATAGGGTTAAGGAAGGAGGGAAGTTATAGGTAGGAAGGGTACAGTGTATGGGGGGAACTGGAGGCTGGAGGGTGGGAAGGAAAGGGGAGGGGAAAAGCATTGAGGCTGATGGGAAGGAGAGAAGGAAGGGAGGGGCCTGCTGGCTGGCTGGCTGACGGGAGGGAAGGGAGGTGCCGCGCTGACTGGAGGGGCGGGAGGAAGGTAGGGAAGGGGGGAGGGGGATTGTGGAGGCTGGTGGAGCGTGGCCCAGCCCCTCACTCACTCCCTGGCTACGGGTCGAGGTGTACGCACGCTGGTTTTTGCTCTACCCGGTGTGTCAGTCTGTAACCAGTGGTCATACTCAGTACTTCCCTTCGCCATGGTGACCTCGTGTGAGTTAGACCTCCAGCCGCAACAACAGCGGCACCATCTTCACGACTACAACGCCGCAACAGAAGCTGCAGTCAGGGAACACGCCGTCTTAGGCATGATCCTTCCCGAGTGTGAGTGTTTTAAGTGCTAGCCCTTCTACAGTAGGAGTGATTGGCTACAGAATCTGGAAGATTATGGGGCACTTTTTTCTGTTGTCACGACACGTCACATCCGTTGTTGCCGTCGCCGCTTCTAGCTCTGCGTACGACCTTCGGTAGTCGAAAACAACACACACACTTACTACATACATACACATGCACGCACCACTTGTTGCGTCTTAACCCGTTCGAGTGGTATTTTAACCTCCAGTCCTTGTCCCCCACATGATTGGCTTTGGCCTCGAAATCCGTAAGTGACAACAATGATGATGAACAATAAATTGCGCCCGTGTGACAACTCAAAGACCAATATATGTCTTCTGAGTAGCTATGTAAAGCCTTACGCAACTTGTAATCAACAACAGGGACAAGAAAAAAATATCGTTCGTGAAAAAAAAAGTTATGAAACTGATCCTTGCTTGCTTGACGTCTGTCACCTTTGGTAATATGACAGTGCGAGAGAGAGAAAAAATTATATTATGATACAGAAAGGTGAAGGAGTTGAATCGGGTCCTCTTAAGTCTGGGGGCATAAAAGGCGTTGTAAAGATGCATAACATCGAGGCAGCTTCTTGGCTCGGTTTACTACTCAGTGGGTGATTTCAATGCGAAGCAACTAAGGTGCCTTGCTGGTGTGTTGTGCCAGTGGAGTTCTTAGTAGTGACGTTGTTGGAGATGTTGCTATGAATGCTTTGTGATGATGGTGTAAGTATTGTTGTGGTGGTGTGGCGTGACGATGATGTAGTAATGATGTAAATGGTTGGAAGTGTTGGTGTTATTGAAGGGAGTGTTTTTCAATATGTATTCCCCTAGCTTATGTTGTAGTTTAGTGTAAATGTTGGTGGTATCAGTCATGGAGGGTGATGGTGTTGCAGTCTTCGTGTTACATAGTGTTTATATATATACAGTAGTGCTTGTGAGGGTTGTGTTGGTAAAGCTTGTGGGGTCATGGTGGTGGTGGTGACGAAGATTGTCAAGGTGGTGGTGTCATAATGGGTCATATTCAGTGGTGCTGGGATTGGTATTGAGGTCAGTGTTTGTGGTAAATGCTGTGGTGTTTGTTTGAATGTGAAGATGACGACGAAGAAGGTTGTGAAGTCTTAGAAATTTTGAAGGTGTATTAAGTGAGTTGAAGGTTATAGAAGTGTTGTTGATAGCAGGGGTAGTGGAGGTGTTAGTGAAGGTTGTTTGTTATGACTGTAAAAGGTTGATCAAGTATGGAGACTAATTATACACATGGTATTTGTGGTGATGTTGGCGAGGCTTGTATGGAGGTGATGGTGTCAGTGTGGTAGGTTATTGTAATGTTATTGGGGATTATGCAAAGCGTCTTGATGGTGATTGTAAACCTTGAGTTAAAAAAAAAAAGTGGACATACCGATTGTGGTGGGGATGGTGTTAGTCGTGTGGTGGTGGCAGTAAGTAGCACTCTAAATATGGTAGAAATAGATTCATATATATATACAGTGGTAAGAATAGTGTTGATAGTGATGATAGCTAGGAGGTGGTGATGATGACTGTGGTAGTAATGGTGAACACATTTTAGATGGAGAATGAGAATAGCAATTTGATTTATCTTGGAGGTATATGATTGCGACTGACTGATGAGTGTGATGCTGGTATTCAAGTTGTGATGTTAGTAGTAGCAAGTATTGGTAGATGTTATAATGGTGATGATTGTGGCAGGATAATGATGTTATGATATTGTCAATTGTCTCAGTATTGTGGTTCTGAAGCATGTTTTGTGCTCAGCGTTCAAATGATTCAGTTTCCTGATGCTTCATATGAACATAAATTGTATTGTATGGTGCTCATTCGTTCAGTAGGAGGAGGTCTTCAAATGTTCGAATCCTGAAGAACAAGCTCAAGAGTATTAGTCTAAAAGTAGTTCATCAGAGAGTGTCCTCGTAGATTGTGGTGGTAATGTGTTTTATATACTGTAATGTTATACGTTTTGATACGCTAGTGAGATTCGGTTCTCTTTTCATGTGGATCGGTTCATATCCTGACGGTTTCAATATTAAATGTAATAATAATTATAATACTGGTTTGCAACATATGAACAAGTCTTAGTGCCGAAGGATAGGATAGTGTTGTACACACATATGTAGTGTTTGGGGTTGGTAGGTGTGTTTGTATGCATGTCGACGAGCCACCACAAGTATCATTGAGGCAGTCAGCCACACACAACTTAATTTTTTGCACCTGGGTAGCCTCTGCGACCTCGACACCCCTGGAGGTAATTAGAGTATACCTATTGACTATATAATCATATAAACTGTATATTGATGGATAGATATAATTATAAGGGCAGTATAGTCTTCAACATTTACTTCACCTACCTTGATAAATTATAGTGTCATTTCAAAATATACGAGATAGTGATTAATGGATCCTTTGGGGTTCTAGTATGAAGGCAGTATAAGACAGTAGGTTGTGTATCAGTGAGAAGAGGATGATGGTGAGGCAAGTGACAGTGAGGAAAGGTTGATGGTGATTCAGATGAGAGGTCTAAGAAAGAAAGGGACAGTACATGATGGTGAAGAGGAAAAAAGTTAATGATGATGACAACGGTTTATGTAGTCGCAAGGAAGCAAATGATTGTGTCACAAGTGATAGTGAAGAGGAGGAAGGAGAGTAGGAGAGTGATAGTTCCACTTCCAGGGACGAGGGGGGCGAGAGGGAGAGGGAAGGGGGGATTGGTTGTGCGGTAGGTGATAAGGTCAGTGGTCAGGGCAGTAAGGGTCAGGCATTGGGGTCAAATCGTGATGCTAGCTGCCTGCTGGAAAGTGATATCAAGCGGTGAAGGGAGTGGGTGTGGTGATGATGATGAGGAAGAAAGTACTGTATTGCAGATACTCCAAGGTGCTAATCTCTTATGGTTATAATTATTGAAGGGCTACTGGTTCATCCAAACTTTACTATGTTACGGATCTCCAACTCTAATACTTCATAAGTCTGAACAATTTTCATTATGCATTACTTAAATGCATATAATTTTTTTTTTTTTTTTTTTTTTTGCAATGAGGAAATTACTGCAACTACCTTACAAGACTATCCTACTTCAACCCCAGTAGTATTCTCACGCTCGTCATTCGGGATTCAAATATTTGGACGGCTTTCACTCTCTTATATGATCGAACACCACACATTTCATAGTTACATAAAGGGCAGTCAGCCTCCGTGGTGCGTTATATATAAACAAACACTCCGTTGCCACACACCTCCCATGTTATTGTACTCGGACAGCCGCAGCCAGATGTTTTTTTTTATTCTACACATATCCATTTTTATATAAAGGGAGAGATGGTATTGTCGACGTAAATAATCCAAGTCGTATAACAAAACAAACACATCTATATATACCGATGTTGTATGTTTCTTGTCACAGTTTGAAGTATTCCAGAACACTATATTGGGTCATATGTTGTCCCTCCCTATTTTGTTGTCAACTTTTCCTACGTCAGAACAACAGAAAGAAGCAGGTTCAAGTCGCGAGGACTGGTTTCTGGTCGTGTGTGTGTGTGTGTGTGTGTTGGCTTTCCGATAATGGATTTGTGATGTCAGGGTGAAGGGAGATGAGATGATCCAAGTGTGTGTGTGTGTGTGTGTGTGTGTGTATACGCTTCGATTACCCAACATGCGGCTTTTATCTTGCCGTTTTTTACATAGTCGATTGCCCCGTTTTATTTTTTTTTTATTATTATTTTTTTTTTGTATCTCTGATTATGCTATTTTTCCCTACATAATGACTTACTCAGCCACGTTCCGTAGTCTTTGGAATGGCGTTTGGGTATATATAAAGAATAAGAGAGAGAGAGAGAGAGAGAGAGAGAGAGAGAGAGAGAGAGAGAGAGAGGGAGGGAGGGGGAAGGGGGAGATATTTTCTTGCCAACGTTATACTCTCCTCACTCGTGTATCCTTGACTGTAAGGGTTTTCAGAAATTGAGTGGAAATTGAGCGTATTATTGTCGAGTAGTATTTGCCGTGAGCTTGAAGACCATGACATTAAGGACTGCCTCTACTCCTAGTCACACCCGAAGGACGGAAACACGATCAAGGTCTCCATAAGTTTTTGTTTCTGGATGGAGCAGTACAGTCCCTTGCAAAACAAACGACACACACTCCGACTAACAGTATCTTTATAAATATCGTTCGTTTAAGCGTTAATTAACAACATGGTTTCAAAACACAACGTACTCAGTGGTTGCTAATATTGTTTTTATTTCTGTGAACACAATAAATACACTTTGCTCTTCTATATATATTCATGTACAGCGAATGATCGCCGTATATTTTTTCTCTTCCCCACAACATTTCTTCTTTTCTTTTTCTGGGAGACTTTTAATTTAATGAATATAGATATTTGATATGATTTACTAGAGGGATGTTGTGTGTGTGTGTGTGTGTACGCGGCCACTTCAGCATCTTCCACACACTCACTCCTTCCACCTCGAGTATCCAAGCACCATGCAGTGCTCTTTGGCTGAAGGTCTCTCTCTCTGAGTTGGTCATTTTTCTGAATTCTCATTTCGAATGGAATTTTGTTTTATCTTACTATCACGTTCCTTTATTACTTATTTCTTTTAGTTGTGTGAACATCCTGGAACTCTTTTTGTCCACAGTGAAAAATGACACAGGAATTAATGTTTCTCCTTCATTACTCTATTATACATATATTTGTGCAACTCATTATTAATGGTCACTTAGAAAGTTAAGTATGTCCCTTGCTCTTCATTGATACTGTCATCTATTCCACAAAAGTATAATAAGACCCAAGACAGTTACTATGTTTCATCATTATTTCTCTCAATTTCCTCCATTGCATAACCCAGTGACACGATCTTTCCTTACTTATATGGAACTGTTTATATTATTTATGAATATTTATTTCTTCTTTGATCCTTTTGTTATATTCATACTTAACGCTTTCTTTACTGCTGGATTTTTAAAGAGACTCTCTGGCCATAATTACTCCTAAAAACTGGACTTATGACCCTCGCTGCACACTATCCGTCTATGGACACACGGTAGCCAGTTCTCCAGCCTACAGTTTGAGCTCCATGTTATTTTGGTTTCTCCATTCCGCAGCTCAACTGTGGAATAAACTGCCCCCGTCTCTCCAGATGCCCCCCAACTCCACCCCTCCTCCGAGAGACGACTATGCAGGTATTGTTTCTGTCCCAAGGTTTATGTTATGTTTCTTTCCTCGGTGTAACACTGTACAATATGTTAAGTGTGGGTCATTGTGAGTGATTCGTGTAACTATGCTTTCAAGTTGTGTGTTCCCTTTGGCTCGTTCCTGTGTGTGTGTTTCTTTTTTTTCAGTGATTCTGTGGGTTATAAACAGACATTCAATATTTTCTTTTATTGATTAAGGGCATAAGGTGTCAAGTGTGTATTGATAATTTCGTTTTTTATCAAACAAAGACTGTCTTATTCTGCTTTGCTATCAGAATTTTCTGCAATACTGGGCAAAATATAAATGTTACCCTTGCCTCCACACTTCAGAGGTTGCCCATCCCCTGTGTGCTTGAGATTACTGAGTGCCCACAAGCCCAAAGAACCTCTTCAAGTCTCACCACAATAACTGAACCACCACCACCACCACAATCAGACCTTATCCTCACCACCACCACTACCACAATCAGACCTTATCCTCACAACCACCACTACCACAATCAGACCTTATCCTCACAACCACCACTACCACAATCAGACCTTATCCTCACCACCACCACCACCACCACTACCACTACTACTACCATCATCATCATCCCCTGTCGCACAAGATTTAAAGACAAATAATTTCCTTCCCTCCATTTTTCCAATCCACAATTATTTGAGGAGTTCATTCAGGTAGTCCGCCCGTCACAGAAATCACATCCTAGAATTAAAAACCTAAACTCATTTGTCTTCCCAAAACGTAGCGAACAAAAAAGTATAGTAAGTGGTGTACTGGACAAAACTGGTTAGGAAGGGATAGTTGCGTAGGAGGAGGAGGAGGAGGAGGGATAAAAAAAATGGATGTAGGTAGACAGACAGACAGACAGACAGACAGTAGGGTAGTGGGGTATGGTGGGGTGGGGGGAGTAGACCAGACCCACACACAAAAACTCTTCCATCCCCCCCACCCTCCCTCCCCCTTCCACCCCCCCCACTCCCCCTTCCCTCCCCTCCCTCCTGGACTCAGATCGCCTCCCCCTCCTAAGTCCACAGTGGTTTCAAACATTAACGTCCTTGATTGCCGCTGCTGCCTTCCTTAGTCCTATACCTACCTACCTACCTACCTACTCCTTAATTCCTACCTACCTACCTACTCCTTAAATTCTACCTACCTACCCCTTAAATTCTACCTACCTACCCCTTAAATTCCACTTACCTAATTTCCACTCCATAATTTCTACCTTCATCCCCTACCTACCTACCCACCCCTTAATTCCTACCTACCCCTTAATACCTACCTACCCCTTAATACCTACCTACCCCTTAATACCTACCTACCCTTTAAATCCTACCTACCTACCCCTTAAGTTCTACCTACCAACCCACCCCTTAAATCCTACCTACCTACCTACCTACCCCTTAATTTCTACCTTCGTCTCCTTCCTACCTCTTAATTATTTCCTTCCTACCTACCTTCCCACCCATTAATTATTTTCCTCCTACTGCTTAAATTTTTACCATTGTCCCCTACCCACCCCTTATTAATTCCTACCTACATATCTACCTACCTACCTATCCCTCAATTCCTGCCTTAGTCCTATGTCTACTTACCCTTGAACTCTTTAGTCTTGACCTACCTACCTACCTACCTACCCCTTCATTCCTTCCAGTTTCTTGCTCTGATCTACCCTTCCTTTCCCTACCCTGTCCTGTTCTCCTTGCCCTTCTCTGTTCTGGTAGTCTTTTTTTATCTCTGGCTGGACAAATCAATCCTTACCCTGACTTTTCCAGGGATTGACTAGATGGCTAAATCCTTAATCCTGCCTAGGTATTTAATTATTGAATACTAACTCGATATTTTGCCTTACTCTTGTCTTTAAAAACCATCTTACTATCTGGTGTAGTCTAAGCTATATATAATTTTCTTGTGCTACCACTCAGCAACCAGCCTCAACACTCAGAGGAAACTCGTCACTGTTACTGTTACTACTGTGTTTATGTCACATCCACTCCCTGGCATACTAGAGTTCTGTGTGGTATTCTTTATAATCAACACACACAGGCTGGGAAGAACTAAAGCCTCTCTGTGTTCTCTTAGACTATTACAACTTACTTTCATGCTCTCACGTCAGATTATTGTTTTATATAAAGAGTCTCTGTGTAAGAAATATGCTGGATTTACCATGACCCAAACTGCTGTGTAATAATATACGTGGAGTATCTCATAAGACTAGTGGCCCGAGGTGTATTGTATAGTGGGTCGAGAAGGAATGACCAAGTAGTCAGGTTGATTAATTCACCACTGAAGGCGTTCCAGAGTCACTTTCACCCACTGGTAGCGGTAAGGAAGGTAGACGGAGACCATTAGCGGAGGTTGACTGACTGTCGGCTGCCCCACCTCTTCCTCCAGCACCTTGTCTTAGAGCCATTTGTACAGTGGTGGGAAAATGTTTAGGCAAAGCTTCCTGACACTGCTGAATTTAGTGCTTGGTTTACATCCGTGTTAAAATTTTACATTGGTATTAAGAGCTTTGGGTGATGTAAATAAAAGACTGTAATAATCAACAGAGGAATAGGAAAGTATATAGGAAGAGTATCTCAAAAATTAACAGACTATTGTATACACGACTTTAGAATTGTTTCTATTATTCACTTAGCAAAGCGGTCTTCTCAAACGTTCGTCATATGAGTCCTGGGCTGACAGTTTTATCTTCCTCTTCACCATATCTTAGAACTCTTCAAGGCTCTTGTATCCGTCTGAACAAAACCAGGTTAATGGTGTCTAGTGTGGTCGAAATTCCAGTTACATGTGGCTCTCTCTCCCAGCCCACCAAAGACGAGTGTAGCAGTTCCAAGTAAAGGTGTGGGACGAGGGAATAATGGATAAATATAGATGTATGAGAGAATCCTGTAGGTGTGGGTTGAGGGATTAGAAGGTGGGAGAACATAGATCCTTTCCCACGCCCTCACGCCCACCGCTTGTGTCCTTGTGCGTTCACCTTCCCCCCCCCCCACTCACACACACACACAGAAAAAATCCGAATACGTACACAACCATGCACATCCGTGTACGCACACAAACACGCACATACAGGCTGCTGGGTCGTACGTACGCACGCAAGGGTCCTTTATTTAGCCGTGGGACCTTTGGAGCGGCCCAGAAGTAGAGCTGTGGGAAACTATAGGGCACCTGATTCCTCCAAACTATGCCAGGTAACAGAGTCCCTTCGCATGTGACTAGGGGTTGTGTTTTGTAGCAAGGTTAGGAGGGCTTCGTAGACCCCAGTATTGGCCGTAACAGATTACTTGCCTTAATTGATACTGTGTGATTGCCAGCTGTGGGTCGGTCAGGGTGGGTTAGGGGGGTTGAATGGACGGTGGGTTACGTGGATGGTGGGTGAGAGAGAGAGAGAGGGTCGGGTGGGTGGGTGAAATGGTGTGTGTCTGGGTGAGTGGAGGAATGGACAGGTGGATGAATGGATGAGGATGGGAAGTTTGAATGGTGGATAAAAGAGTAGGGTGGAGGGAGGGATGGTGGTCTGGATATGTGGATGAGGTATGGAATCCTCAACTGGGTAGGGAGGACGTAAGATGGAATGAGGCTGGGCTGGATGATTGAGGGTGAAAGGAAGTCTGGAAGGTTTGGTAGGTGAATGGAAGGTGAATCGGTGGAAGGTGGTTTGTTCATGAAAGATGGGAAATGGGTTATAGAGGAGTGGATGGTATTGTATCGTGTAATACGTGTTGCCTGCATGGGTAAGGTAAATGTATAAAAATGAGGCTTGGTTATATCCATTGGAAATTATATTATTGTATGAGAGTTATTTGGGTGTTGAGTGATGTCCAGAGAGATAAGAGAGGGAACGGGAAGAAGAGGAGGGAATGCGAATGAGTGGTGTGAGAGAGGGAGTGAGAGGATAGGTGGGAGAAAGGAGGACACTTGAGATAAGGAATGACAGATGAGAGAGAGGGTGAGTGTTGAGGAGAGGTAAGAGTGGGAGGGGTCGCTGAATTTTAAGAGTGTACAAACTTAGCGATTGACAAGTGTTGGGTGCGATGGTTGAAGTGCCAGATCAAGTGAAAGAGGAGAGGTAAGACAGGCAAGCAAGTTGGTTGGTTGGTTGGTTGGTTGGTACATAGGTAGACTATAGTAGCGAGACAGACTGGCAGGTAGGTAGGAAGGCATGAAGACAGCTAGCTTGATTGGCAGGTAGTTAAATAGAAATAGCTAGTAGGCAGATAGACAGGTAGGAAGAGAGAGAGAGAGAGAGAGAGAGAGAGAGAGAGAGAGAGAACAGTTTGGCTACAGCCTACTGAGAGAAGTACAAAGAATATAAGTCAAAACTCCTCTCTGTGTGTGTGAGTAATATAAGTGGTCAGAGTAAAATGGTTATGTAACTGAAGAAAAATGTTTAGTGATAGTGGCCAGACAGTCGGAATGAGGGTAATGTGTTACTGGTGATGAAAGGTTGAAAATGACTGTGATGGTGGTGGTGGTGGTGGTGGTGATGTGGTGGTGGCTGTGGCATGATGGTGGTGATGGTTGTTAATGTTTGAGCTTGGTGATGAAAGGTAGAAATGGTGGTGTTGGTATTAATGATGGCTGTATTGGTGATGATGGTAGTTGTAGTGATGGTGGTGATGGTGGTGACAGTAGTGGTGGTGGTGGCTGAGGTGGTGATGGTGACAGCGATCAAATTGTAGCTGACGGGGAGGCCAGAGCCAAGGTCGAGGTCATGGCGGCGAGGTCAACTTGTAGTGTCGCAACCCTAGACGCTGTGCTCCCCTCACCTCTCCCTCACCCCGCCCTCACCCCTCGCCCAAATAGGTCAGGAGAAGAATAAGCATAAACCCGAAAGTAGTAAAAGCAAAAGACTTTAAAATTGCCACGAAATATACAGTATTCTTCAAAGGGAAATGTATAAATATTGACATAATACAGAAGAGGATTAAATTTTGTACACGAGTCGGTCAGCTCAAGAATAATCAGACAAACGTGTTGAGGCCTTAAGACAAACATTCGAAGTTGAAGAGAAACATATTGTTATTCCTCTCGCTCATCATTCCGCACCTCAAACCTGGCTGGGGTGTCTGGGCTTCCTCCCGCACTCGGCAAAATCTTCGTGTTGTGACGGTGCTTGACGTGGCAGGGTGGAGACGTTGAGGGGGAGAGGCTTGTGGCTGTTGTAGAGGAAAGATGTGAGTGTTGAAGCGGAGAGGTGGAGTTGGTGAAGAGGAGAAGTGGAGGTGTTCAAGGGGTCGATGTTGAAGGAGGGGTGTGAGTGTTGCAGGGGAGGGATTTGAGTGTTGAAGAAGCGAAGGATATAAGTGCTGAAGTGACTTAGTGGGTATGCTGAAGGGATCGAATGTGGGCAGTGTTTGAGAAGGTAGCAAGCATGGTGCCTGGGAACGTTCGGGTGTGGGCGTGAGTGTGGGTGTGGGAGAGGTGTAATACTGAAGGGGTGGGAGCGGAGAGGAGGTCTGTCGTAATACCAAACCTGATCCCTAGTACTCATTCACTCACGCCAGGTCAAGCGCCGTGAAGGGGGGAGTGGGTCGGCTGGATGGAGGTTGGGGGGTGCTAGGAGTGAGGTCAAGGGCAACTCTCACTGTGGTGCGTCTTAAGTGCCACGCCTGCCACTGAAACACACACACACACACACTCTGCTCAGGTGTACTTCACAGTGCCTCATGTAAGCGTGGTCCATTTATTGCAGTCAAGGTTTACTTAATAGTTTATTAAATAGAGTCGTGGTATATTAAATGATGTTTATTAGTAATATATTTAACGCAATTCTGGTTTACTTCGGACTGACTTGGTTTAATTAAATTTAGTTAGCTAGACTTATTTGTTAATCAGTGGGTCGTCAGCCCCACGTGGTATGAAGGTGTGGTGTGTAAGTCAGGAGTGTACAGTATAGGTAGAGGCCACAGCTGTTGACGATAATGGCTGACGTGACGTGTAGAGTGAGTGGTCTCGTCAGCGGCTGTCGGTCAACCTATCGTTCCCTCCTTCCGTTACCAGACACACACACAATGCAGGGTAACTGGGCCGCGGGCAAGGGTTGTTGGTTGGCAGGCCTAGGTTATAGTATGCCCACCGCACAGTCACAAGCAAAAGATTTACCCACATAACCTACATGGATGTTTTCCTTGCGTTGGACTGACCTGAAACTTAAACCTGTGAGACTGATAACATGTCCATAAAGTCACGAGCAAAATGAAGTAAGCAGTCATATGTATGTACAGTAGGTTTTAGCGTTTACCTTGAGAGGAGAGTAGGGATAAGAAGTCAGATGAAGAGAAGAGACTATAGGCGGAGGGTGGAGAGTGAATGAGAAAGGGAGAATAGGGAATGGCATTGGTGGAGAGGATTCAGAATTGTGAAGGAAAGTATATAGTAAAGGATATGGGAAGAAGAGAGAGAGGAAGGAGCGAGGTATCTAGAGAGATGCTGACAATAAGGGAATAGTGAAGAAAGCCTAAAAATGAAGAGGATATTAATGAGAGTCGAGTGGAGAAATAAAAAGTGGTAGATCGAAAGATGGAAGGATGGAAATACAAAAGGAGTAGGAGTAAAGGGGGAAGGGGGAGGAATCATGGTAGGAGTAGAGGGGGAAGGGGAGGAATCATGGTAGGAGTAGAGGGGGAAGGGGAAGGAATCATGGTAGGAGTAGAGGGGGAAGGGGGAGGAATCATGGTAGGAGTAGAGGGGGAAGGGGAAGGAATCATGGTAGGAGTAGAGGGGGAAGGGGGAAGAATCATGGTAGGAGTAGAGGGGGAAGGGGGAGGAATCATGGTAGGAGTAGTGGAGGAAGGAGTAATCATGGTAGGAGTAGAGGGGGAAGGGGAGGAGTGGTAGGGGAAGGCAAGGAAAGGGTAGGAAGGAAGGTAGGTATGGAGTTTATTGCCTGGGTAAACAATCAATCCTTTCTCCCTCAGGCGGCCCGCAGTAAGGCAAACCAAGCCTCGAGGGCCTCTGTTTCACGACAAGGGTTATTAGAAACTTCAGAAATCTATTATCTAAATTCTATAGCTGCTTCTTTACTTGGATTACGATCTGAAGAGAGGATAAATAATAATAATAATGAGGTTTTTTTAGGAGGGAAGCAAGATTGTTGGAGAGGAAGGAAGAGAAGGAAAATGATTGATGTTGGGAAGGAAAAAATAAATAAAAATGAAAGGATGTTGAGGAGAAAAGAAGTTAGATTGGAGGGATGTTGGTGAGGAGGAGGAAAAGAAGGAAGGATGATTGGGAGGAAAGGAAGGAAGGAAGGGTGGATGATTGGGAGGAAAAGAAGGAATGGTGGTGGGAGGAAAGGAAGGAAGGGTGATGGGAGGAAAGGAAGGAAGGAAGGATGATTGGGAGGAAAGGAAGGAAGGGTGATGGGAGGAAAGGAAGGAAGAGTGATGGGAGGAAAAGAAGGAAGGATGATGGGAGGAAAGGAAGGAAGGGTGATGGGAGGAAAGGAAGGAAGAGTGATGGGAGGAAAAGAAGGAAGGATGATGGGAGGAAAGGAAGGAAGGATGATTGGGAGGAAAGGAAGGAAGGAAGGATGATTGGGAGGAAAGGAAGGAAGGGTGATGGGAGGAAAGGAAGGAAGAGTGATGGGAGGAAAAGAAGGAAGGGTGATGGGAGGAAAGGAAGGAAGGATGATTGGGAGGAAAGGAAGGAAGGAAGGATGATTGGGAGGAAAGGAAGGAAGGGTGATGGGAGGAAAGGAAGGAAGAGTGATGGGAGGAAAAGAAGGAAGGATGATGGAGAGGAAAGGGAGAATGTTTTCCTCTCTGCGGTCGCCGGGGTGTGGGAAAGGCGTGTGTCCCTCCCTCCCCTTTTCCTCCCTCATTCCTCTCCTTTTCCTCCCTTCCTCTCTCTCCTTTTCCTCCCTCATTCCTCTCCTTTTCCTCCCTTCCTCTCTCTCCTTTTCCTCCCTCCCTCCCTCTCCTTTTCCTCCCTCATTCCTCTCCTTTTCCTCCCTCATTCCTCTCCTTTTCCTCCCTCCCTCCCTCCCTCCCTCCCTCCCTCTCCTTTTCCTCCCTCCCTCTCCTTTTCCTCCCTCCCTCCCTCTCCTTTCCTTTTCCTCCCTCCCTCCCTCTCCTTTTCCTACCCTCCCTCTCTCTTTTCCTCCCTCCCTCCCTCCCTCTCCTTTTCCTCCCTCCCTCCCTCTCTTGTTGGTTTCCCTCCCCCCCTATCTTCCTCGCCCCCCCCTATCTTCCTCTCCCCCCCCCCACCTTCATTCCCCGCCTTACCTGCCGATCATGATTTGTCGTGCGTTAATTATCGGCAAATCGGTTTTATCGTGTTCTATATCGGTGTGTGTGTCGGATTCGTTTTTAATCGGATAGGCTATTATGGTTTTTTTATCGTGTTAATTAGTTATGTCGGTTTTAATATCACTCTTATTGGTTTTATCTCGTTTTAAATCGGCTATACTGTCTCTTTATATTTTCTTGAATCGGTTTAGTTAGGTTTTTCATATTTCGCCATCGGGTACGAAACCGGTTAAATATATATTATAGGCTTGTGTGTTGCTTCAATCGGATGTATCGGCTGACCGGTGTATCCTATATTAGTTACCGTAGTGGTGTGTGCGGATTTATCGGATACACTATCGGATACAACTATAAAATCAGCTGTTCGGATTTTATAGATTTGTTGTTGTTGTTGTTATTTGTTACATATGTTGACTGTATTTTTGTTGTTGTTGTTTATTGTGTTGTTGTTTATTGTGTTATTGTATTCCTGTGTTCGTACCGTTGTTGTTTATAATGTAGTTTTTTTTTTTTTCCCTGCAAATGCATATACAGTAATTATAGCGTTTGTTGTTGTTGTTGATTATCGTTTGCTGCCTTAGGCTCCTCTTCTTAACCTGTATATTCCAGCTTTCATTTTCACATCCTGGTGGTGTCTTATCGCATTGACTAGATCTATCTTTTGCATCCCACACACGCTTATTATTCTCTCTCTCTCTCACTCTCTCTCTCTCTCTCTCTCACACACACACACACACACACACACACACACACACACACACACACACACACACACACACTCTCTCTCTCTCTCTCTCTCTCTCTCTCTCTCTCTCTCTCTCTCTCTCACACACACGCACACACACACAATTCACTTTGGCTTTGTTATCATTATCGAGGTATTCACTAAGGATGATGTTGGTGGTGGTGGTGGTGGTGGTGGTGGCGGCGGCTGTGTACACTCATCTCCGCCACACAGCTGCCAGTCGCCTCCACCTTCTTCCCACTGCCTATACTCTCTCTCCTCTATAGTCAGTAGGTACCCGTATAGGTCTCACGCGTATGGGAGTCGGTTCCTGTACTCGATATGGTTCTATTTTCTCTCATCTTCCTTCTTCTTCTTCTTCCTTCTTCTCCTCCTCCTCCTCCTCCTCCTCCTCCTCCTCCTCCTCCTCCTCCTCCTCCTCCTTCTTCTTTTCCTCCTCCTCCTCCTCCTCCTCCTCCTTCTTCTTCTCCTCCTCCTCCTCCTCCTTCTTCTTCTCCTCCTCCTCCTCCTACTCTTTTTACCTTCGTCGTCGTTGTCCTGTATTTTCTTAAAGGAGATTTCCGTTTCTAGTTTTACTTTTTCTATAGACTTTTTAAAAACAGACTCTAGATATTGAAAGTTATACGACCATTTAATATATGTACTTTACATTTAAGCTGACAAACCCCTGGAAATGGTTGTATAATTATTCGTGCCAAATGTTTTTAGAAATTATCATTGGTAATTAATTAAAAAAACGACAACAAGCACACTGTTTTTCAGCAACATTAGAAGATGCCAAAGCTTGCACAAAGCATTCTGAATTATGCGCACATATTAAAAATTACTCGAAGAGACCTCGGAAATAATTAACTTCCCGGGTGTCCTGTGTAATAACCTGTGGCTACATCATATCCCGGCAGGACTTTAATGGCTATATAGGGAAAGTTTATGGAGTAAGAAATTGTAGTCGAGAATGCAAGTTTTGAGAGTTGCTGATTCCTCCAAACCGTACCAAGAAACGTCCTGCCTCAACATAAGGTTTCTATTGTTTATCACATATTGAAGCAGCAACCGGTAGCCTCCATACAAGGACATATAAGAGTTCTATGCCGTCAGGGTGTTGTTGTCGGCTACCGATTATTCCAAACTATACAAAAGGACCACACCACCAAGCCTTGCACACCACATGGTCTGTTTTGAAGCTCAGTAGGGTGGAATCAGGAGCTTTACAGTTCGCCCCCACCATCATCATCATATCCCCTTAATTGCTGTGGTCCCCTGGCCTGGCTGGGACCTCGAGGGCAATTGTCTTGTCCCGCTCGTGGTCTCCGTGGGGACGTTTATGGCCCCTGCAGAATCCTTGATAGAGCAATGAGGGAGGCAATTGCACTCCCTCCTCGTTTTTGTGATGTACAGTCGGTGAGGGAAGTCCGTCTCTGTATAATGGCGACTCAAGTGATGAAACACGATACAATGATGTGAAAGGTTTATGGCCATACTTTAATTAACTATGTAGTCAATACTTGTAGTGTTTGAACAGGGACTGACTTGGGACATACGGTTAGTAGATCAACAACCACGTGAATCCTATTATTACTGTATAGATCTAAAGCTATTTTTGGAACTGGATCTTTGGCAATGTAAACAGCTGCAGTCACGTGTAGTTTACCCATGCATGAATAAGTGAACACAATAGTACACAGGCCTCTTTGCCCTTATATTCTCACTTTGTATAGCTCTGAGTTGTTGAGAAGAGTTCCATAGATGAATATTTGAAGTACTGGAGAGACGAAGTGTGTGTGTGTGTGTGTGTGTGTGTGTGTGTGTATGTTGGGTTCGTTAGATGACCCTGTGATAGTGATGGAGACATTGTTTTTTTCCCCGGGTTCCGTCATCCATGAAGTCGTTATTTGACTTTTGTTTTATCCATACTGTCATAAATCATTTCAACTCATCGGCTGGGAATGAACTAAAAATAGGAGGAGAAAGGTGAGGAAGAAGAAGAGAAAAAATGTGAACCCTTTCCCATCCTCCCATTCAATCCAGAACTATCAATCTATCCATCCATCCCTCCACTCACCTATCCATGCACTCACCTATCCATCCATCCCTCCACTCACCTATCCATCCATCCCTCCACTCACCTATCCATTCATCCCTCCACTTACCTATCCATGCACTCATTCACTCACTCATACATCCATCCACTCACTCACCTATCCATCCACTCCTCCACTCACCTATCCATGCACTCATTCACTCACTCATCCACTCACTCACCATTTCGTTGCCATCCTCCACACACTGCATCCCTGTGTGTGGTGTGCGAGGTGGGAGGAAGGTCGTGCTGGTCTTCAATTACCGTCTCAACATCGTCCCCCAACCGCCCTATTCAACCTAAGGGGAATTAATTGCACCCTGGCGGAAGGAGGAGGAGGAGGAGGAGGAGGGGTGACAGGGAAGGGGGCAAGAAGGGGGGATGGGGTGGCCGCCCAAGTTGCTCTCAGCCACACTTACCAACTTACTTACCTTGGGGACACAGTGTTGGGGGAGGGTGGTGATGTTGGGGGAGGTGGTGGTTGAGATTATGGTGGTGGTGGTGGTGGAAGTGGTGGTGGTGGAAGTGGTACCCTTTAAAAGTAGTTTTAGTTGTTTGTTATTCAAATATTGGTGATGATTATGGTAGTTGTTGTTGGTGCCTAATGTAGCATGGTTTTTGGTACTTGTGATGTGTTTTGGTGTAGTTTTAATAGTGATGGTAGTGGAGATGGTGCTGTTAATAGTGTAGATGGTCACTTGGTTGTGGTGATAAGGGAAAGTGGTAGTGGTGACGATCCGTCAAGGAGACTTGTATCTACCATAAATTTTTGTCGTTTGTCCACATAAAAAAAGCCATCACTACCAACCTGTAAGAGTTCGTTTCACACACACACACACACACACACACACACACACACACACACACAAGCCGGATATAATGTAACAGCTGAGAAGTTGAGTCATGAACATTGCCTCAACACACACACAACCAGCCACCCACTTTTTTTTTTTTTCCTCCTCTTGTTCCATACATTACGTGGTGACCCTGACTGAATGAAAACCTTGGGCACTGAAGTCGTGAACCTGCTGGAACGAAACTGGGTTAAAATGATCATGAAAGCCGGTTCGTGAGAGGGTGGGTGGGTACATGGGAAAGGAAGAAGGGGACGGTAAGATAAGGAGACGTGGAGGGGGAGAGAAGGGAGGGAAGGAAGGCGAGGTAAGATAAAGGAAATGAGGAGAAATGAAGAGACCGGAATAGTGGTGAAGGAGGGAAGATAAGAGGCAGGTGGAAGAGTTAGAGAGAGAGAGAGAGAGAGAGAGAGAGAGAGAGAGAGTAGCGGAAGGAGAAATGAAGTTGCAACGGAGTCAAAAGGAAGGTCACAATGATCTGTGTTAAGGTGTAAGACAGACAGACAGACAGATTGACTGATAACTGAGGAAGAGGGAGATTGTGGGAAGATGTATTAGAGACGTGGTGACAGACAGACAGACAGACAGACAGACAGACAGACAGCCGGAAAGATAAATTAGAAAGTGATATGGAATGGTACTAAGGAACGGGGAGAATTATAGACAAAGTATCGTAATGTACAAAACCAAAGAAAGATAAATATATGAATACTTGTATGGAAATTATGGATTGAAAGAGAGAGAGAGAGAGAGAGAGAGAGAGAGAGAGAGAGAGAGAGAGAGAGAGAGAGGTGGGAAAAATGATAAAGATACAGAGAGAGAGGGAGAAATAGTCACACACACACACAAACAAACAAACAAACACACACACACACACACACACACACACACACACACACACACACACACACACACACACACACACACACACACACACACACACATACACAAACAAACAAACAAACAAACATACACACACACACACACACACACACACAGAGGGAGTGAGTGAGTGAGGGAGGGTGTGTCCTTCGGGGTGCTGGAGGTGGTAAAGGGCGTCTGGGTTCACGGTCTGCCTTGGTGGTGACTGTTGCTCCACCTCTCTCTCTCTCTCTCTCTCTCTAATGATTATACCTTTCTCTATAACTCACACTCTCTCTCTCTCTCTCTCTAATGATTATACCTTTCTCTATCACTTCTTTTCATTATGTATACTGCTGTACCTTCCACTCTCTCTCTCTCTCTCTCTCTCTCTCTCTCTCTCTCTCTCTCTTTGTGGCAGTGTAATTATCTTTCTTTCGTCCCACACTCCCTTTCTTTATTTTATCTTTATATTTTTCTATCTCCTTTCATTCAGTCTTCAGAGAGATCACTATGCATAAGTCTCCTCCTCCTCCCTCCCCTTACCTCATTCCCCACTGCGGCCACCCATTCCTGGAAGTGTGAGAGAGAGAGAGAGAGAGAGAGAGAGAGAGAGAGAGAGAGGGAGAGAGAGAATGAAATATGAGAAAAGAATGAGGGAATGTGAATGTGTCTAGATGTGAAGATATAGACAGACAGATACCAGATAGATAGATTAATTGACAGATTGACTGATAGATAAGGAAAGTGAGAATGAGAGAGAAACAAGGGAAAAGATCAGATAAACAGGAGCAACAATGGAATATTAAAATAAAGTATAGGAAGTGGCCGGGGTCCCAGAGAGAGAGAGGGAGACATATTGAATAAACTTATGAATGATAAAGTCGAGGTGTGGATGGAGTCGAGGAAATGTTTCATGAATTTACCCACTTGATATAAATGTATGTTATGTATAATTTGCATGTCATTAATCGTTACGTATTTGCATTGAGTCTTATCATTTATTATTCCTTGTTGTTATTACGTGTATAGAATGAACTGTACACTTTTGTTTTTTTGTCTGCTGCATTGCAGTAAAGTTGTGTAGGAGTGTGCTTGTCAGTGGCGTTTCAGGTGTGTGTGTGTGTGTGTGTGTGTGTGTGTGTGTGTGAAGAGTTGAGGACTGTATATGGTCTGTTGGCATTTGTAGAGTGATGTCTTGTGAAGGGAGGGAGAAATGGAGGGGCTCAGGTAGTGAAGGAAGGAGGGAGGGAGGGATAGCGGAGGGGATTTGAGAGCCAGAAGGATTATAAGCTGAGAGAGAGAGAGAGAGAGAGAGAGAGAGAGAGAGGGGGGGGGGGGTGAGGGAAGTGGGAAGTAGGTAGAGGGTTAAAAAGATGGAAGGAGAGAGGTAGAGAGAGAAGAGGGGGTGAAGATTGAGGCAGACTTCGCTCCCTCCCTCCCTCACTCCCTCACTCAACCCCTCACCCCGCCCTCGTTCCCTCTCCCCTTCCTACTACGCATTTTCCTTCTCGCGAATTGTTAGTAGGAAGGATTTTCTGTCTGGACTTGAAAGAATTATCATTTCCTCATCATCTTATTTTGACCTTACCTTGTTGAATCTGATTATGAATTCAAGTTTACGTATATACAGTATATATATTTTGACAGTATCATCTGCATCGTCCTCCTTCCGTTCTTGTTTTCCTGTTCGTCTTACAAGATACAAGATACGCCTCTTTTACCACCCGTCAACCAACGCTGTCAACACTTCCGTTAATTTAGCCGTTTTTTCTCATGTTTTCCGTGTAAATGTTCGTCACTAATTGGTATATTCTTTCTTTGCCTTTCGACTCATTAGTACCATCACCACTCCTTTCTTCCCCATGCACCCCCATCCTGTCCCCCATCCAGCCTTCCTTATCTTTCAACCTATTTTTTTCCCCTCCCTCCCTTCCTTTCTTCTCTTTCTCCTTCGTCTCTATCGCCACTTCCCTTTCATTTCTTCTCTTCCTCCTTCGTCTCCTTCCCTTTCCTTTCTTCTCTTCCTCCTCCTTCGTCTCTTTCGCCACTTTCCCTTTCCTTTCTTCTCTTCCCTCCTTCATTTCCTTCGTTCACCACTTTCCCTTTCTTTTCTTCTCTTCCTCCTTCGTTTTCTTCGTTCGCCACTTTCCCTTTCTTTCCTTCTCTTCCTCCTTCGTTTCCTTCGTTCGCCACTTCCCCTTTCCTTTCTCTTCTCAAACACCCCATTACCACCCCTTCCCTCACTCTTCGCGTATACTTATCCAGCGAATCAGACCTTCACGACGTACAGTATAAGCGTCTCAGGGCAGGACGAAGTGGAAGTAACCAATTCCTCTAAAGTCTAAACTGTGCCAGGAAACTTCATCTACAAGAAGGGAATCAATCTTATTCGTGGAACATCTTTGAGAATTGCAAACCTATGAAACACCTTGAGAGCAAGACTTTTTTTTATCTATACCTTCAGATCCTCTCAAATTAAAGTGGAGCACAAAAATTTTGGTAATAGTTTTTTCAACCATCATTCAACGGTGTATATATAATTCTTGCCATGTATTTTTTTTATAGTATTGTATTATTAGTGATAAGTTTCTTTATACGTTTATAGGCAGTTTATTTACCATCCTCTAACTCTCACCCTGAAGGCATTTTTTTTTTTCACTAAAGAAATGTTAATAATCCATTTAATGTTGTTATTTTTTGCCGTAACACATTTTGCGAGTGACATTTTTTCGCCTGATACACTGCAGGCACACGAGCATTTTAGTGTCCCTTTTTTTATACGTTCTGTTTAAACGGCGTTATTTATTGGGCGTGATGATGTATGTTGACCCCTGAAAGGATGATTTGGGCGGTAAAGGTGGCAGGGAGGGAAGGAGGGAGGTAGGGGGGGGTGTAGGATTGAGAAAGGGTAGAGGAAGAGGAAGGGAAGAGTGTAGGATTGAGAGAGGTATAGAGGAAGAGGAAGGGAAGAGTGTAGGGATGAGGTAGGGGGGGTGGGGTGTAGGATTGAGAGAGGAAGAGAAGAGAAAGGGAAGAGTGTAGGATTGAGAGAGGTAGAGTAAGAGGAGGAAGGGAAGAGTGTAGGATTGAGAGGTATAGAGGAAGAGAAAGGGAAGAGTGTAGGATTGAGAGAGTTATTAGGAAGAAGAGGAAGGGAAGAGTGTAGGAATGAGGGAGGTAGGGGAGGGTGTAGGATTGAGAGATGTAGAGGAAGAGGGAAGGGAAGAGTGTAGGATTGAGAGAGGTAAAGGAAGAGGAAGGGATGAGTGTAGGATTGAGAGAGTTATTAGAGGAAGAGGAAGGGATGAGTGTAGGATTGAGAGGGGTAGAGGAAGAGGAGGAAGGAAGAGTGTATGAATGAGGAAGGAAGGGAGAGGAGAGGGAGGAACAGGTGTAGGATGAAGGGAGAGGAGGAACTGTGAGAACGAAAGTATTGGTGATGGAGGAAGAGGGTACAGGAGGTGAGACCGTGAGAGGTACAGTAGACGGTAATGGAAAGAAGGGATGAGGGAATACAGGGAGGGAGTAGAAGGGGCGGCGGCAGAAAGGCACATAAGCGGGGTCAAAGGGGAGGGAGAGAAGGGAGGGAGAGAGGGAAGGGAGGGAGAGAGGGAAGGGAGGGAGAGAGGGAAGTGAGGGAGGGAGGGAAGGAAGGGAGGGAGAAAGGGAAGAGAGGGAAGGGAGAGAGGAAGGAAGGGAGGGAAGGAAGGGAGGGAGGGAAGGAAGGGAGAGAGGGAAGGGAGGGGAGAGAGGGATGGGAGAGAGGGAAGGGAGGGAGAGAGAATTAAGGACAAGGGGCGATACATAACACAGTCAATTACCACTGTCGCAGTTTTTACTATAAGGGGCGGCGACGCAGGAGAGAGAGAGAGAGAGAGAGAGAGAGAGAGAGAGAGAGAGAGAGAGCGCAAAAAAATGGGGAAGTTGGGGAAGTGCTCTTATAACGCTGATCAGGAGAGAGAGAGAGAGAGAGAGAGAGAGAGAGAGAGAGAGAAAATGGGGAAGTTGGGGAAGTGCTCTTATAACGCTGATCAGAGCTGTATTAATGACCTTCCACCCTCCCCCTCCTCCCCCTCCCCCTCCCCCTCCCCCTCTCCCCCTCCCCTCCTCCTCTCCTCCTCCTCCTCCTCCTCCTCCTCCTCCTCCTCCTCCTCCTCCTCCTCCTCCTCCTCCTCCTCCTCCTCCTCCTCCTCTCCAACCCCACTTCCTCCTCCTCATCATCATCATCACCACCATCATCATTACTTTCATCATTCTCTCATACTCACTCCCCTCATCATCCCCTTTCTCTTCACAACCCTCGTTTTTTCTTCTCATCCTCCTCTTCATCTCCCTCGTCTTTATCTCTCTCCTCTCCCTCCCTCTTCATCTCTCTCGTCTTCATCTCCCTCCTCCTCCTCTCCCTCCTTTTCATCTCCCTCCTCCCCCTCTCTCTCCTCTTCATCTCCCTCCTCTTCATCTCCCTCCTCTCCCTCGTCTTCATCTCCCTCCTCTTCATCTCCCTTCTCCTCCTCCTCCTCCTCCTTCTTCTTCTCTTCTTCGTCGTTCCTAGATGTGACTCATTCGGGAAGTCATGCACACTCACTCGACCACGGGGTTAAGGGAGAAAAAAAGATGAGGACGAAAAACAAGCGTCGTCGTAAGAAAACCAGGTTGAAAATGAAGATAAAAATAACACAAGGCTTAATAATGAATAAGTAAAACATTTTCTAGAGGGAAAATAAAATGATAAAGGGTCGAAAAAGGAAGATACGTTGGACGAAATGAATATAGCACACTAAAGAAAAAAAAAATAAAAGCAAAAGTTGATTGAAAATGTAGACAGGCTAAAACTTCGAAGAAAAAAAATGCTTATACTTTGATTTCGGACGTCACTCGCTAGAATGCAAGGATTTAAACACACATTACTAATATATTGAAGGCCACTTGCGTACGTCTGTTGCTTTTTCTGTGGAATATTTGGTGCTTGCATCACATTAGTAATTGTTGGAGAAATGGAACTACAACTGATTCTCCCAAACTGCAACTAGAAACAAGTTACCTTTTTCTATCATGACAAAGTTTAAAGGATTAAGTTTCTTCGAATATTATGATGGAAGCGATGGTTTTTGTTGTTGTCGTGTCAGGGAGTGATTCGCTTGTGTGTTTGTGCGCGCGCGTGGTTGTGTGTGTGTGTGTGTGTGTGTGTGTGTGTGTGTGTGTGTGTGTGTGTGTCCTTCCTTGGCTAAATGTCACTTGTTGAAACTAATATACTCGAGCCGCGTCCCCGAGAGAGGGTGGAAATTTGTGCTCACTCGGGCATGGGGTCTTGTTCTCCGGCACTCCCTCCTTCCCTCCTTTCTTCCTTCCTTCCTTCCCTTCCTTTCCTCCTCTTCCAATTTTACTCCCTCGCCCTCTGGAGCTCACCCTTCCTTTCTTGTCCTCCTTCTCTTTTCCTAAACCTAACTAACTCTCTTCCTAATGCCCACTGTTCATCGCTACGTTCTCATGCCACTTTTCTTCTTGCATTTCAATGTGCATCTCCCATTTCCTTTCATTTCTTCTGTACTTGTTTTACCTCTCATTTCCCCTCTCTAGCTACCTGTCATGTTGTCTCCTTGGTGCTCTAGCTTACTGCGTCTCTCTCCCTCAACTCTGTCTCTCCTTTCAATCCACTCGTCCATCCGTCTCTCTCCCTCAACTCTGTCCCTCCCTTCATCCCACTCGTCCGTCCGTCTCTATCCCTTTCTCCCTCAACTCTGTCCCTCCCTTCAACCCCACTCGTCCGTCCGTCTCTCTCCCTCTGTCCCTTCCTTCATCCCATTCGTTCATCTGTCTCTCTCCCTCTCTCCCTCAACTCTGTCCGTCTCTCTCCCTCTCTCCCTCAACTCTGTCCATCTCTATCCCTCTCTCCTTCAACTCTGTACCCCTTTCCCTCAACTCTGTCCCCTCCCTTCATCCCACTCGTCCGTCCACTATTCTTAACCCTGCTATTTTCTCCGCCTCCTTGTCATGGCGCATCAAAGCTGTTCCTGGTTGAGATATTAATATGTGTTTGGTTGTAGCCTGTTACTTGAGTGGTGGGTGATGCTGTATGGTGGATTGAGGGATCGAGAGGAGAGAAGAAAAGGGAAAAGTATGACGGGAAGAGAGAGTGGATGGAAGAAGATAGAAAAAATGAGTTGAAGGAGTAAACAGTGATGGAAATGGATGAGTAGAAAGGGAAGGGCGGGGAACAGGGAAGGAAAGGAAACAGATAAAAATAATAGAGATATTAATTATGGGAGTAGATGAAATTTTTTGCGAGACGGTATTAAAGGGGAGGGGAAGGAAGAGAGGGACAGGGAAAGAAAATAAAGTGGAGCGAGTGGGTCAGAGAATGAGAGGAACTGAAAAAAAGTGGTGGGAGGGGATGGGAGGTAAACGGGAACTCTGGGGATCCCTTTCCTATCCTACCCTCATTTTTCACTCACACCATTGTAGCCTCCTGACTGACTGACTGACTGACTGACTGACTCTTCCGGTGTTCATCTGTCATCTCCCTTTTTATTTCCTCCCATTATGCATCCACCCCTATCCTTTACTGGCTTACCTCATTTAATCCTAATACCTTTCTACCCCTCGTAATATATACCTCTCATCACCCGTACAACCGCTATCATTTATCCTCATTCTATCCAAATTCCCTCTGTACCCCTTAATTAAACGTAGTCTAATTTGCATTCTTCTCATCCTGACTCACTACCATTCTGCACTATATTCCATCATCATCATAATTATATATCGTCTTTATTTCCATCTATTCTCCCATACCATGCATCAGTTCTTTCAATCTATCCATCCATCCACCTTCTTCAACTTCATCTCTCACACTCTCTGTTGTTCCCATCTTCCAATCTATCCATCCACCTTCATCTCTCATCCCTTGTTGTTCCCTTCTTCCAATCTCATCCATCCACCTTCTTCACCTTCATCTCTCTCATCCCTTGTTGTTCCCCTTCTTCCAATCTCATCCATCCACCTTCTTCACCTTCATCTCTCTCATCCTTGTTGTTCCCTTCTTCCAATCTATCCATCCACCTTCTTCAACTTCATCTCTCATCCCTTGTTGTTCCCTTCCTCCAATCTATCCATCCAACTTCTGCACCTTCATCTCTCATCCCCTGTTGTTCCCTTCCTCCAATCTCATCCAACACCAACACCACCATCACTGCTCCCCCTGGCCCATGGAAATGACTATAATGAGGGAGATAACTAGCTCGAGCGGAAGCAGTGTAACGAAACCAGCCATGACGTCACTGTTACTCACCCAACCACCCTCTCTCCCCCCCTTCCTACCTCTCCTTTCCCCCAACCACCCCTCTCTCCCACCCTCCCTCTCTACCCCTTCCTACCTCTCCCCCAACCACCCTCTCTCCCCCTTCCTACCTCTCCCCCACCCTCCCTCTTCTCCTACCTCTCATCTACCCTCCCCTCCACCTCCCTCCCCTCCTCTCCTTCCCTTCTCTTGTTTGGGTCTGTGATAAGGGTGGGGTGCTGACAGGTTAGGTAGTGAGGTGGGGGGTGGTGTGGTGTTGGTACTGGTAGGGATGTGTTTGATATTGTTGTTATTGTTGATGGTAGTGGAGTCGTGGTGTTAGTGTGGTGTTGTGGTGACAGTGGTGATGATACTGATGATGGTAAGAGTGGTGGTAGGTGGTGTTGGAGTGAGAGTTAGGGTGGTGATGATAGTGATGATGGTGTTGGTTTGAGTGAGTGATAGTATATGATGATGATATTCGTGCAGAAGATGGTGCGATGAGAGTGACGGCGATAATAATGATGGAAATGATGTGCGTGGTGGTGAGATGATACCAGTGATAATGATGATAGTAGTGATGGTGGTGGTGGTGAGATGATAACAGTGATAATGATGATAGTAATGATGGTGAGATGATACCAGTGATAATGATGATAGTAATGATGGAGGTGATGGTGGACCAACTCTTCGTTCTCCTCCTCCTACAATCTTTGGGACGGATATTATCAACGTTTACATTCTTGTTCTCACGCTTCACTGTGGTCAGGTGGAATGGTTTCTCTCCTTCTCTCTCTCTCTCTCTCGGAGGAAAAGAGAAAGAATACCGATCAGAGTGCAAAAAATGTGGATCGTATGAAAAGCAAAGAACAAAAGTACACGTAAACTTGGAGATCGAAAAATATTAGCATTGTTTACCGTTCGTGCGAGTCGAAAAAATAGGTTGGTTGGTTGGTTGGTTGGCGAATTTCATCCCTGGGACCTCCGTTAGAATTGCCCGTCATCCGTGCCGCTTGAACGCGCATGAACGGAAGAGAAAAAGAAAATAGAAGAAAAGAAGTTTAAACATCGGTGGGATTGAACAAAAACTCGAGATAATACATTTAATAACAATAGCTGAAAAGGAAGAACCAAAGCATTTAAGTATAGGTTTTCGAAAAGTGAAAGGAAAGCAAGATTTCCAATTATACCATTAAAACAAGGATGGGAAGTGAACGAAAACTTGAGAAATAGAAATGAAACAAGAGGATGAATAACATGTTTCCTGTATTGCCGTTTTTGTATTATCATGGAAATGTTGAGGAAATATATAATGTGAACTAAAACCTCTGTGTACAAGTTTACGAGAGATGGTCAGTCCCTTTTTTGCTGATATATAGTTAAGAAACTGTTTTAGGGGGCCGTAAGCCATGTGAGAATTGAAGGGCCACTGATGCCCTCCAGACTATGCTACAAAAGCCTGTTTCTCTATTTGTATACAGAGGTACTCGGTTTCCTGGCAGATTTTGGAGGTTAAATTATCACTTATTTCCTCCACAACACACAGACTCCTGAAAGACAATTTGGATGGCACGGTGGGGACGGAAAATACCTTTATTCTTCAATGGAATAACTGCAATTGATGATATCAGTGATAGGAATAATGATAATGACAACAAGAAAACTTTAACCTACCCCCCTGCGAAGAGCAAAGTCATCTGGCATTGTCCTAAGCAAAATTACTAGAGCAATTTTCCGCTGTTAAAGGTTAAAGTTGGATCAAATTAAGCCTCACGATGATAAAATTACAAGCGCAAGAAACCAAACGAGAAGAAAACAAGAGCATTTCATCACAATAGTTGGATAAAAATAGTGAGTGGAACTAAGAAAACCAACGACCTTTCCTCACCTCATGATGGTCGCACCGCAACCACCAAGTAAGCAAGCAAGCAAAAACCAGGCATGGAGGGAGAAAGAAAGACTGAAAGGAGAGGAGGAGGAGGAGGAGGAGGAGGAGGAGGAGGAGGAGGCGGAGGGAGGAGAAAAATCAAGAAATCTGATAAAAGAAGGAAACTATAAAGGAAACCGACTGAGAAAGGAAAGTGTTGTACAATAATCTGTTGAAAGATGTTGTTTAATGGAGGAACTGTGCAGATATCTTCTAAAGCGGAGGAAGTTATCTATCTATATAAGGTGTATCTTCTAAAACGAAGAAGTTATTTTCGTCTTACCGATATTACAGTATCACTCTCTTATCAAACCCACAGCCTGAAGATGCGACAAACCTCTTGTTGGCGAGTGAGTGTACTGTATAGATACTCGGACATTAGTGTTAGTATGTCGTGTATTAGGTATTGCTCAGCTACATATACTATGATTTATATATACACGATTTTTTTATATTTGATTTAGATACTACGATATACATAAGCAAGTTTTTGTTACATTATGCAGTCAATGTACTGTAGATTTTTTTTGTTACAACTGTATATATATATATAAGCATGTAAATGATAAGAACAATAGCAGCGGTATCAGACAGAACAGTAGGAGCAGGGAAGTAGGGAACGGGGGCAAGAGAGGAGGGAACCAGGGAAGTGAGGAGGAAGGGAGGGAGGGAGGGAGGGAGGGTGAGTAATGGGGGAAGAGGGTGGTTGGTTTGGCTGGCTGGCTACCGTCACCCAGAGGAAGCAAATCAAGACAAGCATGACACTACAACATAATATTCCCACCAAGGTATGATATCATGCTGCGATGTACGAGGATCCTGTTAACATTTTTTATCTTATATATATTTATTGCGTCTCCTTCCACGTAACACAGTGAAGTAATGTTCTTTCTAAGAGTGGAGATAATGTTCTTTCTGACCCTGAAATGGTACTATTCTCTCCCACTTAAATTAAATCATGTTACACACTGTTGACGTGTGTTATGTGCGTCCTCACTGCGTTGTGTTGTGTTATGGTGGTGCACTATTTAGATGACCTGTTTTGTGTTGTGTTATGTTTCAATGTCATTGCCTTGTGTAGTTTTGTGTTGTGGTATCACATTGTGCTGGTTGGTGCTGCATTGCTTTGTGTTGAGTTGATACGTGGTTACGTGATATATGTTACGTGA